>CM022944.1:62051970-62335722 GCA_012931725.1 Litsea cubeba
GAACCTAGACAGTGACCGTATCGTCCTATTTGTTTTGTGTGGTCATTGTGGAGAGATTCTCTTTGATTTCTAAAAATTTCCATTTCAGCTTCGTTTGACTAATCTCGTCATTCCCTGCAACTTTCCTGTTCACTTCGTGCCCATCCGATGCTCCAAAAATCAGTTTTTCCAGCCCTTGGTGCAAAACCAATTTTTTCACATTGAATATGGACTTAAATTTTGAGATCTCAGAACCTTTCCAAATATATACTTTTTGGAAACTAGATTTTTTGAGAAACATTTCTCTCTTCTTTGTCGATCGCATCCGAGGCCCAAAAATCGATGTTTTAACCATTGTAATCCCAAATCTTCCATTATTTTGATCCCTTTGACCAAATAGTTGACTTTTTCTGTGGACCACGGAAGTATGTCAATGTTAACCTCGTTGGAAAGATAATTTTGTGCCGGACACTTTTCATGTTTTAAGTTTCTTGATCCGAGGTCTAAAAAGCCTTCTAATCTCCATTGCAAGTTTTAAGTGTTTCTAAGTGTGGTGGGGCCCACACCCACCCATTATAAAAAGTACCACTCTCCTCTCTTCTCCCTCATCCGTTGTAGCCCAAAGGGGGAGCTCTGTAACTGAGCTTGCCCTCCCTTTTCTTCTTGTTTTCTCCTCTCCATTCATGGAGGAAATCTTTGCCATTTGGAAACCCAACCATGCCATCTTCTTCCCCTTCATCTCCTCTCTCGTTTGACACTATTTTTGAAGAAAACCAAGCATTTCAAGATTTTCATTGAGCTCACCTTGTCTATTTGAAGTTCATCCATGTAAGTGATTCTCTCCATCTCCTAGATTTGTGTTCTCCTAGCCTTTGAGAAGCTTCATTTTGATTATTGGGAGTTATCTCTTCCTATTTCTTGATTTGCCATTTTAGGGTTCTATGGGTTTGTTTTTGGGCGTTTTCTTGGTTTTTCTTGTAGGTTGATCTTGATAGTGTTTTGACCTTGGATTTGCTAAGCTTGGACCCAAGGCAAGTGGATGAATGGATGATTTCAAATGTTAACATGTTTTATGAGAAAAATATGTATTTTCATTACTTGTTCTTAATGATTTAATACTTACCTTTAATCATGCTTTTCACTATAATTTTCTATTGCTTTTGAAAGGATGATTTTTGAATGCTAACATGTTTATGGAAAATCTTGAATTACATTAATTATTTTTGGTGATGTCATATGTATTCTCATCTACATTTTTTATATAGTTTCCATTGCTTTAAAAATGCCTACTGACGAGTCTTGTTACATTGTTTAATATCTTGGAAATGGTTGCATATGATTTTGTTAAAGCTTGTTTATAGTACATATGGATTTTCATGAATGATGGGTCATCACTTGATTGAATGTGTTGAAATAGATGGTTGTATGAATGGGATTTTGATGGAAGGATGGATGAGGTTGAATAGGGAATTTGAAGTGTTGGGAATGAAGGTTTTGAATGATGAAATGGAGGAGCTTTTGGCTCACTTTATTACAGGGATCTGACCCTTAAAAATGAGGAGTGTTTGGAGAACGAAGGGACTGAAATCAGCTTATGAAATCTGCTCCTGCAGTAACGTTGGTCAGCTGTAGATCAGCCGGTCGGCTAACCGACAGCCAACCGACAGGTGACCGACAACAGTTCGGTCCCAATTCCAGAGAGCTGCATTTTTCTACAAATTCTGATGCTGAAGTGTCGGTCAGCCGACAGTGAACCGACAACCCCTCAGTTCCAATTCCCGAGAGCTGTTTTCTCCCCATTTCTGGACTCGGCTAGTCGTCGGTCAGCTTGTCGGACGACCGACATGACCCGTCGGTTAGCTGACAAGCCAACCAAGGGTTGACTGAAATGTCAATCCTGATGGATTTCTTTTGGAGAACTTGTGGAACTATATGGGAGAAGAATGTGGAACTATATTGAAGAAGAAACCCTTCATCCTAATTTTGTTAAAGGTCTTTTAGACTTGTCAATGTCCGTAAGGTCCCAGATTGTCTCTAATTCTTATGGAGTACCAAATAAATGTTAAATTGACAAACGAGACCCTATTTACATTGATTCAAATCTTGGACCTTCAACACTTAGCGAGGAGAATGTTGGAGATCTATTCATGTTTATCTTGACCCAAATTTTATTTGTGCTTTTCAAACATCATATCTTATGATTTGGACTTGTCCTGAAAGTATTGGAAAATGTGTTTAGCTTTTGCTAACCTGTATATGCTCGATCGGATATGAATGTGCATTTGTGCCTAAAGGCACCCCGTTCCGTTATATGCATTTGTTTTGATTTCCCGCATTTGATCTATGAGTCGGCACCACTAAGCTTGGACAACCTTGTCGGTTTGATCCACCGACTTGGAGATCCCTTCCCTCCTGTTTAGTCAGCTGCAGTCTGGAATCCGCAAAGTTTTTATCCGGTTCGCTACCATGGTCCCGCAGATAATATATATGTATATTATAGTATTTATCATTGTCCCTCCTCACCTTGTATGACCGAGGTCAATGATCCTGTAGGGTATGTGCTCTCTTCAATTTAGTGAGAGAGGATTTAGCTTTGTGTGCTCGCCATGTTGACAGTTCCCGATCCTTGATACCCTTACTATTTTAAACGTCCATGCCGGCATCATAACCCTCGGCATACCAAGCATACAACCACAAATCTATAGATCACTAGGTGGGGTTATTCCGAACTAGATAGCATTATTATCCTTAATATGAGATGATAATAGTCAAGGGTACGAGGCACAGAGTTCGGGTATAGCTAATCCATCCTTGTGGTTCCCAACAGTTAATAATGCATACCCTTGTAAACTCCGCTTCTCTATACGCTTAATTAGTATTATCTCAATGTACAGTTCGTCTATCAGTATCTACCGTTAAGTTTCCAATATTACCAGTCAGGACTTCAAGAGCCATGTCCTGACATCTCATCCAATATGGACCGTGATCATGGATCAGAGCGTAAGTGCAATGCCCTGATTTATAGTACCTCTCAAGGCCTACATCCAAGGTTCGGATCTACCAGCCAGCCTTAGTGTCCGTTTTATCAACATAAGTATCATATATCACAAATCCATCGACGATCGCTGCGTCTCTATTCAGGTCTTGGGTCCCACTTCACCTAAGGCAGTGATCACGGAGTCCCAGATGCTTATTAAGTATCCTTGGTGCTCCTTTAGGTATTTAGCATCATAAGACACCCATAACCATTGAATCAGGTTCCGTTTTACAACCCAAGACCCTACTTAGATGGCTACATGGGTCAAGGTTAAGCCCAACCCTTGACTCGTGTCTAGCGTATCCCAAACAGTCCAAATGGAAGGTCAATGGGGCCCACACATGATCAGATCATGAAAGGAAACTCAATCCGGAAAATCACTATTTACAGTGTACCGGGTCGACATCATGGGTCCACGGGTCGACCTAGTACTCTGTGGAAAGGAGCAGATAACTAGGAAGCAGAAATCACAGTTTGCAGTGTCCCCGGTCGACCTAGAGGGTCCCCCTGTCGACCGAGTACACTACGTACATTATAATAAACATCTGGCAGGTGAGGGATTTCTCAGTGTGTTCGGTCGACCGAGCCTCTTGGTCGGTCGACCGAGTGCACTGGGTTCTGTACCCTGTGGGTGATTTCAGCTTCCTGCTGAGGGTCCATCCACTGTGTGCTCGGTCGACCTCCTCGATGACTGGGTCGACCGGACACACACGAAATCCATATTTTTAAGAGTCTGCCATCTTCCATTTCTCATCAAAACCCCCATCAAATGGATCCTAGATCTTCATTAATCATTCCCATGCATCAAACACACCTCCCACATCAAGATGACATCACGAATGGGCCATTGATCTTCCAAATGGGGGATTTCCATCCATCAATGGCCAAATACACATAAAAAGAGCTTAGACTAACAATTCTACATATCATATCATCCAATCAACCATCCAAATACATAAATCATGCCAAACATCCATAACAGACAGTAATTACCAATCTAAGCATGTTAATCAATTTAATTAAAGAATCTAAGCATGTCTACTTGCCTAATTTGGAACAAAGCTCCTCAAATAGCTTGGGCTCCACTCCAAATGCTCTAAGATCACTCCCACAGCTGGATCCACAATCTCTACACCCATACCCAAAGAGAGAAATGCATAAGGAAGGGAAATCTAAGAGAAATGACTGTTTTACAAGGAAATTAGGGGGAAAGAGATTCCCTTAGGTTAGAGAGGGGAGAGAGATCTAGGAGAGAATTGTAGTGAAATGAGAGGAAATGAGTGTAGGAAATGTTTGAGATGGTTGTAGTAGGTTTCTTTTATAGGAAATGGTGGGATGGAGAATGTCCAAGGTGCCCTCTCTTACTAGTGTAAGTTTAGGATAAGGATGAGGGTATTTAGGGAAGGTTAAAATAAAATGACTAAAGGGTCCTTGGTGGCTAATAGAAATAAAGGATAAGGACTAGGGTAGTATAGGTATTCATATATAATGACTAAAGTATCCTCAAATAAGTGGTTGTGAATAAATGAGCCTAAGGGCGATAAAGGTAGGCTATTTATCATGACAAAAGTGCCCATGTTTACTTGGCAGAGAATAAAAGAGGCTAAGGTCATTTAAGGTATTGGAATTTCCAAAAGGGTGCAGTATGAAAGACTAGAGTGCCCTCATATAATTAATGGGTTAATGGGTTAGGCCATGGGTAGTTGGGTCATCCTAAGATTAATTACACAATTCTCTAAGGGAAACCAATCTATAATTAGGATTACAACTAAGGTCTCTAATTAGCTAATTAATTCTAGAGAACCACTAATAATCTCACAAGGGTCCTAACCTTATAAACTAGGCTAAATTAATGAGAATTACTAACTACTCAAGCTAAACACCTATTAAATGGGATAACCTATGGTTGACTTGATCAAATTGGGTCCTACTAGGTATGTCTAGGGACGGGTTCTCACACTGACGACGCAACATACTAGAGGAGATATTTTCATTTCTCTTACACAACTAATGGTGAGAAGAGAACCGTTGCTACCCGGTCGACGTTTGATCGTGTTATCTCGATCATGAGCCTTTATCCCACGTGCTCTAAGAGGGAAGATCCTCCAAGCTGGGTGAAGAGGACTAATGTGATCAAGACTGGGGTTTTTGTGGGCGGTCCTCCTTGATATACGAAGAAATCGCCTGTCGACATGGACATGTTGATGCAGGCCAACGGCTACCAAGGCTCTGGTTATCCGTCAGTCAATTTAGGACCGGTGGGTCTTGGTATTTTCAGCGGTGACGGCAGTAATTGGGTGAAGCCATTTCGACTTCGTGGCCGTTTCAGTGCTGACTCCGAGTGGAAGTTGTGGACTGATTGCGTCCTGCTGATTGGTGACGCCGTTTTGAAGGAGGCCAAGATCTTTGATGCGGTCCGTGCCTTTAGGGAGACCGTGATCGTTTCCGACGAGTGTTAGTTTTATAGACTCAATCCAGTAGATGATATAATAAATTGATTAATTTCTTTATTTATCAGTATATTCATGCTTTACTTTTCATGAGATGAATGGTAATTTATTATATACTTGCACATAACTAATACGAATGACATGATGGTTTATGAGATGAACCGGAGTCCACAAGTATATTAGATGTAACACATGTGTATGGATGAGATCCACATACGAGAGACATGTGTGGCAAATCTTATACTTAAATACCATCACAACCAGTGATGAGACTGGACATCTCATACTGACAAGGTTGCAGTACTTTGATCACTATGAGATAGTGTGATTTGTCTCGATCATCAGAATGGTAGATTCTGGATCATAGTGCTGGTACATTGGATGTATTGAAGGACCATGAGAAGCACCTTATAAACACTGTCTTTACTTTAAGGTCTGCTCTCATAATTCCCTAGAGATAGGCTCTCAATCCTGAGACATTAATGAACTCAAGTTTCTATCTCTTCATTTGCTTTGAGTCACCAATGAGTGAGGCCAACTGTAGGTCAACACCTCGGTGATTTGGGTACGTGGTAGTAGAGTTGTGGGAACATTCAATGGTCAAGATGGAATCTATCTCTAATATCCCCTTGTGCAAATAAATGGATTTATCATTGGTAAGTGCGCACCCATTCTGATTAAGAGTTAATTGGAAAGGTACCTATGATCATTACAATTAATTGGGGCTCAAGGATAATAAGATATGGATCTAGTTTGGAAGACAGGTCCAATTGATCCATGGATATTGATAGAGGGGTCTACTTGTGGTAATGTGGAAGTTTAGGGTCTTCTATGTAATATTCCTAAGACTGGAGTTCAATTGCATTTATATAGTGGAAATATTTGCAATAAACTGTGGGCCCGGATTACACATGAGATGTGGGGTCGCGAGTCCCAGTTGGAGCCAGCTTTCTAAGGAATCCCTAGTGGTCCCCACGCTTGGTGCTTGACTGAAATTTCACAATCTGGAGTCTACTCAATCTTCTGTTTCTGCCTTATACCCTACCTTTCTTGTAAGAACAATTGTCTCAGCCTCATATGAATATCATGTTTTAAATTCTGCTTACTACCTCAAAAATCCAAATTTGTTTCCAACTAAACCAATACACCTCCTTACATCCATCAACCCTTCAATTCATACACTTCCTAACCCTAACCATAAGCTATTACAACTCATTCCATTCAATGCAAAACAAATCTTAAAATTTTAAACATAATGACTAAAACGATTACTTAGTTGAATTTCATCATTTTAAAAAATAGTAGAAACCGAGCCTCCAAATTGTCAAATAAAGCTTAATAAATAAAGTTTATCAAAGTTTGAGTATGACATAACATTATTCATTTTGAAGTTCATATCTTCATAACCAAACAAATCATTGAAACACTCAAAAATTTCAAATCAGGATTTCAAAAATAAATCAGGTTCATATAGTATGACTATACATCAAACTTTGTTGAAATCTGAGTGTTAATTAAACACTAAACCTTGTTGAAATCTGAACTCATTCGTTCATAAAAATCCTATAGAAATCTAAGCACAGCTGAACGTTAAAACAAATGTAGAAACCTGTATATAATCTAAACACAAAAACCCTTAGGAAATTCATTTTGCATAGCCAAAGAAAATGAATCAATGAAATAAAAATTTCACATCGTACTTTGAAAAAGAAACACAATTTTAGTTACATGCTTTTAAAGATCAGTTCATCCACTAGTCTCTACAATCTATCATTAAAAACATCCATCCATTTCCAACCAAACATATACAAAATTTTGAAATCATTTAGGTTTTGAAATGTAGATGTCAACATTTAAGAAAATTAAAACAAGAGCAAAATTTCAAGATCATTGTAAAATAATATCTTAAGAAGATTAAACATAATCCATTATTTAAACACTGCAAGGATAAATCATAGACATTAAGAAAAACATAACAAAAGATGGAAATATCATGAAAATTATTCTAAATAAGAGATGGACATCGCACTAACTGAGGTATTCACTTGCATCTGCATGTTGTCCAATCCAATATCCTGTAAGTCGGTAAAACCCACAACGTTTCCGCTGCTACCGAAAATTATCTTGACTACAACTAACCATCCACTTGGTATCCCTGCTGAATCAACTACACTGGCTAAGCTGCAAGTTACGGAAGTTCTCAGCCAAAACTATGACAAGGCTCATTGAATCTAGAAAATCCCTGAATCTCTGGCGCCAACTTCTAACCTTACTAACTAATCCCTTCATAAAATCAATAGCTGATATGCCTTTTGCAGTCCTTCATCTTGGAAAGATGGTCTGAGTTCACCCAAAATCCACATTTACTTACCTTGGTACGCTGCATGATGGTCTTCAATTAGCTGAGAGGGGATCTTCGAATACTGCTCAAGTCCTACCTTGGCGGGCAAATGCACGTGTCCTCTCTCATTAACCGCAATGAAAATGCTGAAGGCTGAAAGTCTGCTGATGTTCTCCGAAAACAACATACTAAATCCACAATGTTTCCAATCTCCGACGCGAACACGAGCAAAAGACACTAATGTGGGTATGGAGATTTTAAATTCTCCCCCACAAAAGAGGAAATTTGGTTGTCCAAATTCCCTAACAACAAGAACTAAAAGAAAAGACAAGCAAAGTCTCCGAACTAAAAGAAAAGCGGACTCAAATTCAAAGAAACAAAGACAAGAGAAAACAAATCGACACAATCTAATGAATCCTCACCACACTTCTTAATGTCTCTAGAGTGTTTTATTTCCTAGAAACTAACCAGCTCTGATACCAATCTGTCACACCCCGAAACCGGGCCCTGCAGTGATCCGATCTCGGAATGCGAAATTTCGGAATAAATTTGAAACTTTTGTTATATTTCCCAAGATCCGCGTGAATGAGGATAATAAAATTCCACACAAGCTGAACATATTTTTGCAGAAGCTAATCATGGCATTACGACCCGGAGTTCGTGGCCATCGGATTCCGTGTCGCACTCGACCAATATCATAAAGCCATCTATGAGCAAACTAGCACAAATCGTAAATCATAGAACACTGAGCTGGTAGTAACAGGACTATTTATTTCCCACATATTCAAATTACAATTAACAAGTGTCTTAATTAAAAACCCAATGACCAAGGCTAACAAAGCCATACAAAATATCCAACTAAACAGAAATACTACCCCCAATATTTAGATACGAACTCCGGTGCCGAACTTGACATCTAGATGATATCAATGGGCAGCTTCTCGCGTTAGACCGGCGGCTCCACCGCCTCCTCCGATCAAACACCTAAAAACAGAAAGAGAGGAATCTGGCACCAAACAAACAGGGTCAGACATGACGGTCTAGCAAGCAAATAAACAGGTAATATGTTGTCGCGACCCCGGACCAGGATTAGGGGAGAATCCGAATTCGGGATCGGGACATGGTTGATGATGCCGCGCCACGTGCATCTCTTTGGCTAAACCACACACGGAATTAAAAGAGCATGTATCTGTGCATGTGATTTCCCACAGGGTTCCGCGGTGAGGATTATCTTTACTCATCATCTCACAAATAACGTATCAAACACATTCTTAAGATTGCGGAAGCGTGTAGCAAATCATATCAATGTTATTTTATTCCATAAACAAGACTGATCAATGATGACATGACAAGATATCAGAATGAGCAATGATCATAAGCAGTTTTCCCCAAAAGTGAAGTTAAGTGTATTTACAAAATATCAGTTATTTAATGCCCCGAAATAACGGTCAACAAAAACCATACAACCAACAAAACCTAAATTAAAGATATCATAAGTTCCCAATATATGTCGTTCTCAAGGCAAGGCCGAATGTCTACATGACATCGTCGGCTTGCCACTCAATCAGACGCTGCGGATCACCGACCGCCTCCTCAGGCTCCTCCTCAATTGCAATAAGCTCGGGACCTAAGTACCAAAATAAATGGGTCAGACACGACGGTCTGGCAAGTGGGTGAAAGGATTTAACAATAATTCAAAACAATGACGCCTTTAGAAACATAGTAAAACCTAGATAAATAATGAATTTTCATAAAAGATAATGCATCATTTGTTAAATAGCAACATGAACGATATAAAACAGTAGAGGTACCAAGGATAAGGAACTGTCAAGATGGCAACCACACAAAGCTACATCCTCTCTCACCGAAGTGAAGAGAGCGCATACCCTAACAGGATCATTGACCTCAGTCACACAAGGTGAGGAGGGACAACGATAAATACTATAATATACATATATATATATACTCTGCGGGACCACGGTAGCGAACCGGGTAAAAACTCTGCACATTCCAGACTGCAGCTGACTATCAGGAGGGGAAGGAACCCCAAGTCGGAGGATCAAACCGACTAGTGTTGGGATTGGTGTATGCCCTAAAGCCCATTAGCTGCACTCTCATCTTTTGTTACTGGATATTTACTGGTTATTTAATGGAATGACTCTTTTATGCTTAAACATGTATATATGTATGGTTGTATAAGGCCCATTGTTTCTAGTAAATGAATTAGGTGTGTAGTGTCTACACACAGATAGGTCTAATTCATGGACACTTGAAACAATATAATTTGTTCATAACTGAGAGATGGAGCTGGGCACTTCATCTTGGTATAAGTTATAATGAGAGACTCTCCTGTATTCAGGGTGACTTACCTAAGTCATGGGAGGGCTTTCCTGGATTCATCTCATTAGTGCATATGCAATGCATTGAACAGGACCATGGTAGGTGTGATCTCTAAAATAGTACTATCACAGAGAGATATCAAGTCACCTCATGCTACTGAGTGACCAGTGCTCTTAGTCTTGAGCATTTGTGGATGAATTGACGAAGTCAAGTTCTTGTGCTTTAATTCACTATGGGTGAGATTCTTTTCATGGGTCAACAGCTCTGTGTTTTGGGTACTCGGACTAGATCAGTTGGGACGTGCAGATGCAATAAAGAATCTATGCCATCTAATGATGGAATGATCGTCCCCTTAGAATTATCCAATTAATCATCAAAATCTAAGATCTTAGTATATGGATGTTCCATATGGATATTGAACTTGTGGGTCGCTCCCTGGACCAAGAGAATGATATCTGAATGATGATTATGTTAAGGATATGAAGTTCTAAGGTTTAGATGTAATCGGGAAGGTTGATAGTACATGTGAAAACCTGACTCGATTATGGATGTTACATAGAGGGGCATTCAGGTCATTACACTTAGTAGGTCGAAGACAACCGTCATTTTATGACAAGCTTATTATATTATATTATATATTTGTCCTTGGAGTTCAACCATAACTCTTTAGTGGAATGAGTTAAGGTTAAAATGGTCTTAATGTTGCTATGGGTTTAGCATGGACATTTTGGTCATTTTGGGAGCCAATGGCAAATATGTCTTTTGGTCCCTTCTCTAGTCACTTTCCAAGATTGGCATGGTTTCCTAAAATGTTTAGATAACATTTGGATGAATTATTTTAGTGGAAAAATAATTTTGAGTTTAAATTCAAATAGGCCTTTGATGGCATACATGAATTTAATTCTAGATAAATTATATGTGGGCCATGGTGTGCATTATCATGAGGGACGTCCATAATGGGGTTTCCATGGATAAGGTTTCCAATTTTAAGTAGGTCTCTCTACTTGAAAGGTTGGACTCCTCTTTGGATTAGTATTCCTATGAGAAAGTTTCCTTTTTGGATTAGGAACTTAAAATTAGTAAGTGTTGTACAACTAGGATTACTAATTGCATGGGAAGTTCCTTTAGTTTCCTTTTCTTATTAGAGTGTTTCTAAAAGGAAATAAATCTTTAGATTATACTTTCCTTTTAGGACATCTTTGAGAATAAGGAGAGATAACTTTTTGGGAAAGCTACCACAAAGTTTCTATAAAAGAAACCAAACAAGCCCTTGGACGTCCAACATAGCAAAGTGCAAGGTTCCACACGTCCAGCCCTTGAAGTTCTTTCTTCTTCATTGAAGAAAGTTGTAGGTCTAAGATTTTTCCTTGAAAAAATAGTTCTCAATTCCTAGATTAAGATCCCACCATCTTAGCCAATCAGATTTGGAAGTGAGATAGAGGAGAAGATCAAAGGCAACACTACTGCAAAAAATTCCAGCAACTTGTTAGCTAGTTGCAAGTCTGAGTTCGGGCCTTTGGATCTATTTTTTCAGAAGTTTGAAATCTACAAATCTTCGAGATTTTTTTAAAAATCTGTCATGTTACAAATTAGCCATGAATGTCTTCCGCTAATTCAGATCTGAATCGCAGTTTCTTTCAGTGGTATCAGAGCCACTCCATGTGAAATCATGATCCCATGTTGTGTATAATTAATCCTAGATTGATTATGGGCATGGTGGCACCCTACTAAAGTTATGTTGTGATGCATGTTGTGTACAAGTTTCATTAACAATGCTGGAATATATTTTCCAGATTTGTTTAATGATGTACATGGTGTGTTTGCATGCACTAACCTCTTTGTTTGCAGCCATGTATTGCATCCTTGATGGTTCGCATGATTGTTATGTGGATTTGGATGTTTTTTCAATAGTCGGAAAGTGTACGATTGCGCGTTTAGCAATCATAGGAAATTGTAATTCTTTCTTTACTTTTATTCCAACTAGTCTTGATGTAAGCTTTCTTGAAAAGCATAGGTATCTCCAATGTAATTTGGGGTTTTGTTTTTTATGGGTTTGCTTGCATAAATTTAATTTATTGGAACAAGCAAGAACAAGAAAGTTTCAAGAAAGGTTGCAAGTAACCGGATTCCTTAGTGGTGGAGGAGACAAGACTTCTTGGTGTAAGATGAGATCTCTTTTTGATGTCCTAGTTCGATAAGGACTACAAGTCCGAAGAGCAGGGAGCCATCAAGGATTGCATACTTTTATTTGCTTTTATATATGGAATGCATGGATGAATGCTTTATATAATTGCTATAATTGTCACCTAGAAACATGGCCACCATTAGGTTCTAAAATTGGCATCTTTTTGTATTAGATTGTTTTTAGTTTAGCAAATTGTTTTAAACGGGACTTAGACCAGCACCTTCTATTTTGTCTAAGGTTTAAAATTGGATAGGGTTTAGTTTATCTTGGTACCCTTGGTTTCCAAAGAAGGCTAAACTAAAATCTAATTAGATGCTACCTATGGGTTTTCATAACCCAAGATAGGTTTTTGATTCTTTAAAGGGATTTTCTCAAATGTTTTAAAGCAAAGGTTATTTATTTTTAAGGTGACTTAAGTCATTAAGTCATGAATTTAATTAACCAAGTTTGCTAGATTTAAAAAGAGCTTTTGAGTAATACAATGTAAAGGTCAAAAAGTATCAACCCTAGTGATAAATAATCAAGTGGGAGAGGGGTTTTAGGAAAGACCCCACGGCCTTCCATTTTTCGGTTCATGTTATCTCATTAAGGTGTTAGTAGGAGCGGCCACCCCTTCGGTGGAGTTCTTTACTAAAGACCGCTTTGATGGGTTAATGGGTGAACTAATGTGAATATTCATAATGAGGTGTTAGTAGGAGCGGCCATCCCTTCGGTGGAGTTCTTTACTAAAGATCACTTCTGTAGAATGTCAATGAAGTGTTGGTGGGAGCAGCCATCCCTTCGGTGGAGCTCTTTACTAAAGGTCACTTCTAGGATGGATAAAAGTCTCTTCCCTTCGGAAGTCTTAATCATAGACATTCTGGGAAATTTCATAAGAGATGGTTATACACTTGACATAAGATGGTAATGACCTCTCCTTAGGAGTTAAGGGTAATTTGTCATATGAGGCCAAACCAATCAGTGATTGGACTACCACTGGATATGTGTATCCAGATAGTGATAATCCAAATAAGTCTGCCTTAATTCAACGTGACTGTAGGCTCGGCCATCCCTTCGATGGAGGGTGTAAGATCCCGACCCCAGTTCTTCTGTTTAGCATTGTTTTAATCGTGGTTTAGCTTGTTAAGTGAGATTTGATTTAGTTTGATCTTGTTTTTGAGTTTGACTAGACTTTTCATTAGTCTTTGAGATTTTGTAGACCGTTGACTTTGGTTTGACCCGGCCCATATGATTTGTATTTTTATGAGAAATTACTTTTCATTTCTAAAAATTCTGAATTTGACATATTTCGACTCATTTGATGAAGTTTAACAACTTTCATGTTTTGATCATTTCGATTTGATACTCAGAAATCACGTTTTTCGAGGAAAATGGGCAAAAATGACATTTTCACTAAATCTGTCCATGAATTTCGAAAATTTCAGAATTTGGGGAAAATATACTTTTTGGAAAGTAGATATTTCGCCGATCGTTTTTGTCTTCTTCGTCGTTTTCGTTCGGGGCCCGCAAATGTGAGTTTCAGCCTTGTGAAGATTGGGGCCCACAAGACCCACCTTATAAGAAGGGAACCCTCCTTCTTCTCCTCCATTTCGTTTCCAGCAAGGGTTTGGAGCTTGGCTCTTTCCCTCTCCTCCAGCACTTTCTCTCTCTTCTGAAACTCTCATTTCTTGGAGTTTTCTTGGAGGAATGATCTCCTAAAGTTCTTCTCCTCCCTCTTGGCTTTCCAAAGACCCTATTTTCAAGGATTTTGAGCTAGGAGAGATCCCTCATCCAAGCTTCTCTTCTTCGTTCGGGCTTTTCAAGGTTTGCAATGGCTTTCCAAACTTTAGATCTTGGTTCTCCTCTTCATTTTGAGTGTTTTCATCTTTCATGCAATGGGTTTTCATGGAGTTTGGAAAATGATTGATTTCTAGGGTTCTTTTGAGCTATTTTGGGGGTTTTGTAATTTTGGAGCTTGAGGCCATAAGAGGACCTTCATGGAGTGTTTTGCATCTTCTCTTGACCAAGGCAAGTGGATTTCCAATTAATATGATGGTTTCATGTATTTTGTTTCACATTATGTTGTTCCATGCTATACTTTAATCTTTTGTTCTTCATGGATTTGTTTTGGACAATGGAGTAATATGAGGTGTGATTTCCACTTGTATTATGGTTTTACAATGTATTTGGAAGTTTGATTTCACTTTGGACATTTTGAAACTTATCTATCTTGTGTTAAGAGTTGGTGTTCAAAGAAAAACTTTGGTTTAAAAAGTGTTGTGTTTGATTAAGTTGATGGCTAATTCTTGGTGATTTGATGAGTTTGGAAGATCAAAGAAGGGCCCAAATGATCTAGGAAGATTGTGTGAAAGATTGAGAATGAAAAAGATCTCAAAAATGGAAAAAGAAGGAAAGAAAAATCAGAAAAAATGCACAAAGGAGTGCATTTCTGCACTCAGCCGGACTGGGACAGAGCCCAGCCCGCTCGAGCGACCCAGTGGGCCGCTCGAGCGGACCAGGTTCTGTCTGGGCTTCGCTCGAGCGGACCCTGGGTCGCTCGAGCGAGCCCTGTCCTGGGTCCGTTTATGGGTCTTTTGGGCCTGTTTCTTTTGGGGTTTCTTTGGGCTTCCTTGGACCTGTTTCAAGTCAGTTGTGAGCCATTTCAAGACCTGATGTTGGGTCAGTTTAGGGCCTGATAGTGGGATGTTTTAGAATTTGTTGGTGGGCCTGTTTTATGGTTAGTTTGGGTTTGTTTTAAAACTTGATTCTTGGGCCATTAAAGGTTCAGTTTTGGGGCTGTTCTAAAGTATGTTTGTGGGCCATTCAAGTTTGGTTTTGGGCTGTTTTTAAAGTTTGTTTTGTGGGCCAATAAATGTTTAGCTTTGGGCTGTTTTTAAGATATGTTTTGTGGGCCATTCAAAGTTAGTTTTAGACTGTTTTAAGAATTGTTTAGGCCTTGTTTAAAGGGGCTATTTTGGGTTAAATGAGTAGGCTATTTTGGACTCGGTTTAAGGCCAGCTATGGGCCTGTTTTTAAGAGTTTTGACATTACTTTTGATACTTGGAAATTTGTGAAATGGGAATGATGTGAGAATGAGTGTATGTGAAATTACCCGGGAATCGTTCGAGTCTCAATGCGCACTTTATCATTTAAATATTATGGATTTTCATTGGCATCAAACGCACTTTTCATTAATCAATGTTTAAAGGTTAAATGTGCATTGAGATGGTTCCTTGGCAATGCATTAAGTCATTCTCCACTATCCATTCCATTTCAAGTCAGAAAAATGTATTTGTATTTGTATTTGTATTTGTTTTCTTTGGTGAACTAATTTAAATAGCATCGATGATTTGTTATAAAATCATGTGGTTTTCCACGTTCGAAAGGATTGACCGTATGATTTTATACAAATCACCTTGATGCGTATTTGAACGGTTTACCATAGATATTCGTATGCTTTCTCCGATTCGATTTGAAAAGAGATTGGAGTATGTTCGTCACATTCGGGATTTCTTCGATGAGATTATTGTTTTGATAAGACTCGTATTTGAAAATAAAACCTCGAGGCAAGACGGGGCCAGAGCTATGTGGTGCGAGCCCATGAGCCAAAGAGGCTATGATTTCGAAAACAAAACCCCGAGGCAAGACGGGGCCAGAGCTATGTGGTGTGAGCCCCTGAGCCAAAGGGATTAGTATTATGTTAGATTTGTATCGGTTTGAGTTTGAAAACTAAAGGCACCACTAGGCTTAGGTCACCTTGTCGGGCTGATCACCCGGCTTGGGATCTTTAATTTGTCCGCCAGCTGCAGCTTGGATTCTGTCTGTACCGACCATGGCAACGGTTTTATCTGCCGGTCCCATTTGTATGGCTACGGTTCTGATTTCTGATCTGCCGGTCCCATTTGTATGGCTATGGTTCTGATCCCATTTTTAGTACCACATTCAGTGGCTACGCTCTGTCTGCTCTTATTACTTCGGTAATAGGAGGATTTAGCTATTTGTGGTCGCCAAGGTTTTATCTGCACATTACTTTAGTTTATGATTCTGTCGGTTATACTTTTTATGCTTTGATTTGTTTAATGTTTACGATATCGATCTTTATTGTATTGTCCCTACTATTCAGTTTTAAATGTATTTCCAATTATTAAATGTTTTGCTTAGGTGGTTATCCTTTCGAGACATTTATGCTTTAGAGACTGTTCGTTTATTTGTCTTGATATTTATGTTCGGTCTTTCGATCGTTTTATCGTGATTTATTGTCATTATTGGTTAGGTTCTTTATTCAGTTTTACGATGATTTCACCAGGTTTTATGTATGTTCTTTTGTTTCATATTATTTGTTTATTTGCTTGCCAGACCGTCGTGTCTGACCCTTTTTTTTGTGCCAGTTTCTTCTCTTTCTGGTTTTATGTGTTTGATCAGAGGAGGCGGCGGGACCGCCGGTCTGACGCGAGAGGCTGCCCGTTGATATCATTTAGATGTCAAGTTTGGCACCGGAGTTCGTATCTAACATTGAGGGTAGTATTTCTTTTAGTTGGATATATTGTTGTATGGCTTTGTTAGCCTTTTTCTTTGGGTTTGTAATTAAGACATCTGTTAATTGTAACTTGAATATGTGGGAAATAATAGTTTGTTACTACCAGCTCAGTGTGCTCTGATGTATGATTTACGCCAGTCTGTTTATTGATGGCTTTGTGATATTGGTTGCGTGCGACACGGAACCCGATGGCCACGGATTCCGGGTCGTAACACCATGTTTAGCTTCCGCAAAAAATATACTCTGATTGTGTTGGAATGTGATTATCCTCATTCACGCGGATCTTGGGAAACATAACAAAAAGTTTCAAATTATCCCAAAATTTCGCACCCCGAGGTCGGATCACTGCAGGGCCCGGTTTCGGGGCGTGACAGGTTTGGTATCAGAGCTGGTTAGTTTCTAGGAAATAAAATACTCTAGAGACATTAAGACGTGTGGTGAGGATTCGTTAGATTGTGTCGATTTGTTTTCTCGTGTCTTTGTTTCTTTGGATTTGAGTCGGCTTTTCTTTCAGTTCGGGAGATTTTGCTTGTCTTTTCTTTTTGTTCTTGTTGTTAGGAGATTTGGATGACCAAATTTCCTCCTTAGTGGTGGAGAATTTAAAGTCTCCATGCTCTTGTTCGGTGTCTTTTATCTGTGTTTGTGTCGGAGACTGAGAATCCTCTGGACTTAGTATGTTGTTTTCGGAGAACATCAGCAGACTTTCAGCCTTCAGCATCTTCATTGTGGTTAATAAGAGAAGACGTGTGCATTTGCCAGTCAAGGTAGAACTTGAGCAGCTTTTGAAGATCCCCTTTCAGCTAATCAAGGGTCGTCATGCAGCGTACCAAGGTAAGTAAATGTGGATTTTTGGGTGGACTCCGACCATCTTTCCAAGATGAAGGACTGTAAAAGGCATATCAGCTATTGATTTTATGAAGGGAGAAGTGACTCTTAGTTAGTAAGACTAGAAGTTGGTACAAGAAACTCAGGGATTTCCCAGATTTAATGAGCCTTGTCGCAGTTTTGGTTGAGAATTTCCGTGACGTGCAGCTTAGCCAGTGTAGTTGATTCGGCGGTAATACCAAGTGGATGGTTAGTTGTAGTCAAGATAAATTTTTGGCAGCAAAGGGAACGTTGAGGGCTTTACCGACTTACAAGATATTGGATTGGACAACATGCAGATGCAAGTGTATACCCTAGTTTTGGTGATGTCCCTTTTCTTGGTGAGAATGATTTTCATGATATTTTCATCTTTGTTATGTTTTCCTTAATGTCTATGATTTATCCATGTAGTGTTTAAACAATGGATTTATGTTTCTTCTTTAAGGCTTATTTTGAAATAAATTATGTCATTATACTCTTTTCATGAGTCACATGATTTTGTTTTCATAAGGTCTTGTGTTTCGAATTTTTGTTTAATCTTCTTAAGACATTATTTTACAATGACCTTAGAATTTTGCTCTTGTTTTAATTCTCTTAAATGTTGACACTTACATTTCAAAACCTTGACGATTTCAAAATCTTGTATATGTTTGGTTGGAAATGGATTTCAATAAAATTTAATGTATGGTCATATTACATGAATTTGATTTATTTTTGAAATCCTAATTCGAGATTGTTGAGTATTTCAATGATTTGTTGGGCTATGAAAACATGAATTTCAAAACGAATAATGTTGTTTCATGTTCAAACTTTGATAAATTTTATTTATTAAGCCTTATTTGATGATTTGGAAGTTCAATTTCTATTATGTTTTAAAATGATGAAATTCAACTAAGTAATTATTTTAGTCCTTATGTTTAAAATTTTAAGATTTGTTTTGCATTGAATGGAATGAGTGGTATTAGCCTATGGTTGGAGTTTGGAAGTGTAAGAATTGAAGGGTTGATGGATGTCAAGATGTGTACTAGTTCAGTTGGAGGCAAAGTTGGATTTATGAGAGAGTAAACATCATTCAAGACAGGGATTTGAAGTTTCAGTTCTTCGGGAATTAACATCAGATTGGCAGATATGTTTTTGTTGAAAACACAGTATCAAGCAGAATATCAAGAACAACAAGTAGATAGAATCAGATGTGGGCAAGAATTCTGAGTACAGCACAGAAAGACTTGGAATATGAAGTTGCGAACACAGATTTGGATTTTCAAGGTCGGCTTTACATGTCAATGGTAGAAGACTTGAAGAATTAAATCTGAAGAGGCAAGCATCAGGAGCACCGTGTACAGCTTTGAAGGATTTAAGACGCGTGATTCCAAAGTGTTAGAAAGATGCAGAATTTGCAGTTTCTTGACCGACAGTGACTGACGAGATAAGCAAAAGAAATGATTCAGTGCAGGACGACAGATGACACCAAGGATACTTGGGAGTGTTGGGCACTAGTTTGATCAGAGAGTCTCTCAGTCACCAAGGTCTAGCATAGGGTGTCAGTGTTTTCGTTTGTCTTTTGGGTTTTTGATTTTGATTTGGTTTAAGCCATTTGGAGGACCAAATGGATTCTAGGGGGGGGGGGATGTAAGATCCCGACCCCAGTTCTTCTGTTTAGCATTGTTTTAATCATGGTTTAGCTTGTTAAGTGAGATTTGATTTAGTTTGATCTTGTTTTTGAGTTTGACTAGACTTTTCATTAGTCTTTGAGATTTTGTAGACCGTTGACTTTGGTTTGACCCGGCCCATATGATTTGTATTTTTATGAGAAATTACTTTTCATTTCTAAAAATTCTGGATTTGACATATTTCGACTCATTTGATGAAGTTTAACAACTTTCATGTTTTGATCATTTCGATTTGATACTCAGAAATCACGTTTTTCGAGGAAAATGGGCAAAAATGACATTTTCACTAAATCTGTCCATGAATTTCGAAAATTTCAGAATTTGGGGAAAATATACTTTTTGGAAAGTAGATATTTCGCCGATCGTTTTTGTCTTCTTCGTCGTTTTCGTTCGGGGCCCGCAAATGTGAGTTTCAGCCTTGTGAAGATTGGGGCCCACAAGACCCACCTTATAAGAAGGGAACCCTCCTTCTTCTCCTCCATTTCGTTTCCAGCAAGGGTTTGGAGCTTGGCTCTTTCCCTCTCCTCCAGCACTTTCTCTCTCTTCTGAAACTCTCATTTCTTGGAGTTTTCTTGGAGGAATGATCTCCTAAAGTTCTTCTCCTCCCTCTTGGCTTTCCAAAGACCCTATTTTCAAGGATTTTGAGCTAGGAGAGATCCCTCATCCAAGCTTCTCTTCTTCGTTCGGGCTTTTCAAGGTTTGCAATGGCTTTCCAAACTTTAGATCTTGGTTCTCCTCTTCATTTTGAGTGTTTTCATCTTTCATGCAATGGGTTTTCATGGAGTTTGGAAAATGATTGATTTCTAGGGTTCTTTTGAGCTATTTTGGGGGTTTTGTAATTTTGGAGCTTGAGGCCATAAGAGGACCTTCATGGAGTGTTTTGCATCTTCTCTTGACCAAGGCAAGTGGATTTCCAATTAATATGATGGTTTCATGTATTTTGTTTCACATTATGTTGTTCCATGCTATACTTTAATCTTTTGTTCTTCATGGATTTGTTTTGGACAATGGAGTAATATGAGGTGTGATTTCCACTTGTATTATGGTTTTACAATGTATTTGGAAGTTTGATTTCACTTTGGACATTTTGAAACTTATCTATCTTGTGTTAAGAGTTGGTGTTCAAAGAAAAACTTTGGTTTAAAAAGTGTTGTGTTTGATTAAGTTGATGGCTAATTCTTGGTGATTTGATGAGTTTGGAAGATCAAAGAAGGGCCCAAATGATCTAGGAAGATTGTGTGAAAGATTGAGAATGAAAAAGATCTCAAAAATGGAAAAAGAAGGAAAGAAAAATCAGAAAAAATGCACAAAGGAGTGCATTTCTGCACTCAGCCGGACTGGGACAGAGCCCAGCCCGCTCGAGCGACCCAGTGGGCCGCTCGAGCGGACCAGGTTCTGTCTGGGCTTCGCTCGAGCGGACCCTGGGTCGCTCGAGCGAGCCCAGACCTGTCCTGGGTCCGTTTATGGGTCTTTTGGGCCTGTTTCTTTTGGGGTTTCTTTGGGCTTCCTTGGACCTGTTTCAAGTCAGTTGTGAGCCATTTCAAGACCTGATGTTGGGTCAGTTTAGGGCCTGATAGTGGGATGTTTTAGAATTTGTTGGTGGGCCTGTTTTATGGTTAGTTTGGGTTTGTTTTAAAACTTGATTCTTGGGCCATTAAAGGTTCAGTTTTGGGGCTGTTCTAAAGTATGTTTGTGGGCCATTCAAGTTTGGTTTTGGGCTGTTTTTAAAGTTTGTTTTGTGGGCCAATAAATGTTTAGCTTTGGGCTGTTTTTAAGATATGTTTTGTGGGCCATTCAAAGTTAGTTTTAGACTGTTTTAAGAATTGTTTAGGCCTTGTTTAAAGGGGCTATTTTGGGTTAAATGAGTAGGCTATTTTGGACTCGGTTTAAGGCCAGCTATGGGCCTGTTTTTAAGAGTTTTGACATTACTTTTGATACTTGGAAATTTGTGAAATGGGAATGATGTGAGAATGAGTGTATGTGAAATTACCCGGGAATCGTTCGAGTCTCAATGCGCACTTTATCATTTAAATATTATGGATTTTCATTGGCATCAAACGCACTTTTCATTAATCAATGTTTAAAGGTTAAATGTGCATTGAGATGGTTCCTTGGCAATGCATTAAGTCATTCTCCACTATCCATTCCATTTCAAGTCAGAAAAATGTATTTGTATTTGTATTTGTATTTGTTTTCTTTGGTGAACTAATTTAAATAGCATCGATGATTTGTTATAAAATCATGTGGTTTTCCACGTTCGAAAGGATTGACCGTATGATTTTATACAAATCACCTTGATGCGTATTTGAACGGTTTTACCATAGATATTCGTATGCTTTCTCCGATTCGATTTGAAAAGAGATTGGAGTATGTTCGTCACATTCGGGATTTCTTCGATGAGATTATTGTTTTGATAAGACTCGTATTTGAAAATAAAACCTCGAGGCAAGACGGGGCCAGAGCTATGTGGTGCGAGCCCATGAGCCAAAGAGGCTATGATTTCGAAAACAAAACCCCGAGGCAAGACGGGGCCAGAGCTATGTGGTGTGAGCCCCTGAGCCAAAGGGATTAGTATTATGTTAGATTTGTATCGGTTTGAGTTTGAAAACTAAAGGCACCACTAGGCTTAGGTCACCTTGTCGGGCTGATCACCCGGCTTGGGATCTTTAATTTGTCCGCCAGCTGCAGCTTGGATTCTGTCTGTACCGACCATGGCAACGGTTTTATCTGCCGGTCCCATTTGTATGGCTACGGTTCTGATTTCTGATCTGCCGGTCCCATTTGTATGGCTACGGTTCTGATCCCATTTTTAGTACCACATTCAGTGGCTACGCTCTGTCTGCTCTTATTACTTCGGTAATAGGAGGATTTAGCTATTTGTGGTCGCCAAGGTTTTATCTGCACATTACTTTAGTTTATGATTCTGTCGGTTATACTTTTTATGCTTTGATTTGTTTAATGTTTACGATATCGATCTTTATTGTATTGTCCCTACTATTCAGTTTTAAATGTATTTCCAATTATTAAATGTTTTGTTTAGGTGGTTATCCTTTCGAGACATTTATGCTTTAGAGACTGTTCGTTTATTTGTCTTGATATTTATGTTCGGTCTTTCGATTGTTTTATCGTGATTTATTGTCATTATTGGTTAGGTTCTTTATTCAGTTTTACGATGATTTCACCAGGTTTTATGTATGTTCTTTTGTTTCATATTATTTGTTTATTTGCTTGCCAGACCGTCGTGTCTGACCCTTTTTTTTGTGCCAGTTTCTTCTCTTTCTGGTTTTATGTGTTTGATCAGAGGAGGCGGCGGGACCGCCGGTCTGACGCGAGAGGCTGCCCGTTGATATCATTTAGATGTCAAGTTTGGCACCGGAGTTCGTATCAAATCTTTGAGGGTAGTATCTCTACTAGTTGGATATTGTTGTATGGCTTTGTTAGCTTTTTTTCTTTGGGTTTGTAATTAAGACATCTGTTAATTGTAACTTGAATATGTGGGAAATAATAGTTTGTTACTACCAGCTCAGTGTGCTCTGATGTATGATTTACGCCAGTCTGTTTATTGATGGCTTTGTGATATTGGTTGCGTGCGACACGGAACCCGATGGCCACGGATTCCGGGTCGTAACACCATGTTTAGCTTCCGCGAAAAATATACTCTGATTGTGTTGGAATGTGATTATCCTCATTCACGCGGATCTTGGGAAACATAACAAAAAGTTTCAAATTATCCCAAAATTTCGCACCCCGAGGTCGGATCACTGCAGGGCCCGGTTTCGGGGCGTGACAGAGGGTCTATGAGGAGGTTGAAGCACTGATACATTATGATTGGGGTTGAATAATGTAAAAAGTTTTGTGCTTTGTTTTTCCTTTTGTAACAAGCACCATATGCATATTACATATATACTGCATGTCTAATTATAAACCGTTTCATATCCAGAGAGAGATGGGAAAAGATTCTTTTAGTCCGCTGATGTGCATTCTTCGTGAAAACAAACTGACTGGCCCTAACTACGTAGATTGGAAGAGAAATCTTGACATAGTACTCACTGCTGAGGAGTACAAGTATGTCTTGGTAGAAACCTGTTCGGATATTGACGCTAATTCTACTGATGACTAGTTAGAGGCTGAGAGGAAATGGAAGAATGCGAATAGCATGGCTAAATGCTACATGCTCGCTTCCATGTCCAACGTGTTGCAAACACAGCACGAGCATATGGACACGGCCTATGAAATCATGATGTCCTTGTCTGAGATGTTCGTAGACAAGAGTAGGCCAGCTAGGCAAGCTGCTATGAGGACTATCATGAATGCTAGGATGGCTGAGGGAACACCTGTCAGAGAGCATATGCTCAAGCTGATGGATTGTTTCAATGAAGCTGAGATTCTAGGGGCTGAGATTGATGCAGGGAGTCAAACTGACATGATTCTTGAAACTCTGCCAGACTCTTTCAATCAGTTCAAGCTCAATTTCAATATGAGCAAGATGGACATGACTCTACCTGAGTTAATGAAAGAACTCCAGGCGGCAGAGGCCATCATGAAGCCCAAAG
Source organism: Litsea cubeba (assembly GCA_012931725.1). Lineage (NCBI taxonomy): Eukaryota > Viridiplantae > Streptophyta > Magnoliopsida > Laurales > Lauraceae > Litsea > Litsea cubeba. Next base: position 62,075,906 of record CM022944.1, read on the forward strand.
CCCAAGCTCATTTTTTTCAGTCTTCCTCTCAACTAAACCCGAAAGGGAAGAAGTTCAAGAAGAAGCAGAATAAGGGAAAAGGGCAGAAAAAGGACAACACTGGTAATAAGAAGGACAAGGGTACAGATGCAAAGCCCAAAGGGAAATGCTTCAAGTGTGGCCTCAAAGGTCATTGGAAGAAAGATTGTCCCAAGTTCCTGGCCTCAGTTAAGAAAGGTACATCTTTTTCATACTACATTGAAACTTGTTTAGTGGTTGATTCTACTGACTCATGGATAGTAGACTCAGGAGCCACTAATCATATCTGCAATTCATTACAGGGGTTTCAGATAATGCAGAGAATTGAGAAAGGAGAGTTTGCTTTTAGAGTCGGAACTGGAGCTAAAGTTTGGGCAGTTGCAGTAGGAGTTGTTACCTTACATTTTCCATGTGATAGGTGTCACGCCCCGAGCCCGAGATTACACACATCCCGAGGCGCGACACACGCCCGCGTGGAAATTCGAGTCAAACTCATTGACTCTAGGTCCCCACGTACGGAATTTACCCACAGGATATCACGTGTGAGGTTTATATTTTTCGATATGCCTGTATAATTTGTCAAATAGATATCCAATTAACATAACACAATCACCAAGATATAGAGCATAAGGGTCCATGAGCATAAATTTAAAGATTCAAGTTCAAGAGATAGAAAGAGAAGAAGTAAGTTAGTTAAGTTTACAATCCAAAAGCTAACAAGTTCATTAAAACTATTACAAAAGATGTGGCAATCCTAGCCACGGTCAATGGGTAATTTATCGTCCGATCTCCTCGTACGGATGTCTAGAAGACATCATCAGGAGTCCACTCTGCTACGTTATGTGGAGGTTCCTCTTCCTCAAGGATCTCCGGGGCAATGGCGTCAACATATTCACCTGTAACGCCAAGTGTAGCACCATTAGACTAAGCTAAGCAAGACAAACATATACAGTCCATATAACATGTATCAAATGAATAGTCAGACAGGTATAAATCATAAGAGATCAAGGAATAATCACTAGGCATATCAGTGCATGAATTAGCATGAGACATACGAGTCATAGATAACAGATAAACATATTAACTGTACTAGTTGGCACATCCACATAAGCTATGTTCTCTCAAGTTAATCATATAACATGAAATAAAATGAGAGCAGAATATCAGGACAGGACAGGGTGGTGCTACTAGGAGACAGAGGTACCCAGAATTCTCCATCGTAGACCTAGGGTGCCGGTAAACCCTCAGAATATATTCCCATCTGCAGAGGGCCAGAAGTTTACTAAACCCACACTTAGCCGGGTCCGACTTAGATAGGGTCGAAGCTAAGTGGTGCCGACTCATATAGTGCAATATACAAACAACAGAACAGGTGCAGGACAGTATAATCAGATACAGGACATATACAGGACATATAGATAACAAATCGGGACTTACTAAAATATGCTGAACGAAGACAGAAATAAATGTAATATAACAAATGTGTAACAGAAAATACATAACCGAACAGAAGCATGATCAAGTCACACTAGAATACTGGAAACGGAATGCAATGCATGTTCATACAAATCATATACGGAGTCAAGATGTAATTCAAGCCAAGCCTACGGTCTTGGGAATAATGTGGTCTTCACCGTCCAACTCAGGGTAGTATTAAGAGTCCGACATTATCGGGCTACGAGGACCCCTTGGCGTTACATAATTTGGATGTCGAATCCCTTAATAGAACACATTTGGCACGGTTACAATCCAAAGAACACAATGCCCCTTTTGTGGGTGCGGGTGCTCAATCCATATCCACAATTAAACAAACCATCGGTCATGATAAAAGTTCAGGGTGCACATCCTACAAGTCCATCTATCAGGCCAATCAACTAGAACAAGCTACGGTTCAATGTCCGGCTCATGGAAACGTCCATTTGTCACAATTATGTAGAATCCAACATATAATCTTTCTCAAGGCTCAAATCAAATAAAATCACTTTTTGTTGGGTTCTACACATCATGAGCTTTCCAACGGTATGTAGACCTCCAAAAACGGACTTACGGTTGAAAAGTTATGGTCATTGAAAAATCTGCATACTGCAGGCATCAGGTTCGCTTGAGCGTCCAAATGGTCGCTCAAGCGGACCCCAGACAGAGAGCTGTTCGCTCGACCGGACCAAAAGTTCGCTCGAGCGAACTCTCCTAGAAAGCCCTTCGCTCGAGCGTTCACTCACGCTCGCTCGAACGAACTGTCAAATCCTGGGTCCGAAAATCTGAAACTTCTTGATTTCTCTCAAGCCATTCAAGGCATTCCATCAGGTTTTAAAACACTACCAATAGGTATCTTTGAGCTTCCAAAATGCTCATCAAAACCATCAATAAACCCATATACATTAACAAAAGAAATCACCCACAAAAATCCATTTTTGAGCAAGAAGAAGGGTTTCTACACATGATTTCATACATTCATGAATCAAACAAGGAAACATGCATATCAATGTACATATTTAACTTGCCTTGGTGCTTGGAAGCTATCTCACACACCTAAAACTTCTTAAGCTCAAAATCCCTAAAAATGCAAGCTCAAATGCCCTAAAAATGGTGAAAACAAAAATGAATGAAATGAATAAGGAAGGAGGTGATGCATACATGATTTGTAGCTTTCCAAGGATGAAGGAAATCAAATGGAAATGCTTAGTGAAGAAAGAGCTTACCAAAAGCAAGAAGAAAGAAAGATGAGTGGATGCTTGAGCTTGGAAGATGTTGTCTTGGTGGAGAAGATGAAGTGTGGCTAGCTTCTACTCATGCTAGGAGTCTTGGTTGATTGCTTGAGATGAGGAAGAAAGAAATGGAGAAGAAGAGTAGAGAGGAACTCTCAGCTGGAAATGAAGGAAGAAGAAGAAGAGAATAGCTAAAAATGGGTTTTATCCCAACTTATCCCAGCACTTGCATGCAAGTCCACAAAAAGGACTGAAATTCCAAATAAGGGCCTGGGTTAAATGAATGGGCTGGGAATGGGCCTAAATGGATCCGAATTTGATGGGTCAAGGCATGAAAGTTGAGGCCCATAAAACGCTCTATGCAATGCATTAAAAACCCAAAAATTTCTAAGTACACACAAAAACCCAAAACACTCCAAAAGTCATAATCTACCTAGTAATTGGTCAAACCCCACTAATTCTACCTAATCAATTCCAATCACAACCAAAACATCCATTAAGCAATTAATCCAAATTAATTAACTCTAAAATGAGATTAAGGCGGGTCGGGGTGTTACAATAGGATATTAGTTTTAAATAATGTTTTCTATGTTCCGGACATGAGGAAGAATTTAATTTCAGTTTCCAGATTAATTGAATTTAATTATTCAGTTTCTTTCCATTCTGGTGTTGATATCAGTAGAGATGGAAATATTATATGTTCCGGTAGAATACATGACAACTTATTTTATATATATCCTATTGCTCCCACACTGCATAATGTACAACAAGAAAACTCAACTTCCCTTAAAAGGAAGGTATCTTCAATCAATGACACATATCTTTGGCACTTACGTTTGGGTCACATTAACCTAAAACGGATTCAGAGGTTGGTAGAAGATGGGCCTTTAAGCTCATTAGATTTCGAACCTTTTCCTCAGTGCGAATCTTGTCTCAAGGGAAAGATGACCAAACGGTCATTCTCTGGAAAGGGACTAAGGTCAAAGGAGTTGTTAGAGTTGATTCACACTGATGTGTGTGGTCCTAGGAACAAACCGGCTCGAGGAGGGTATGAGTATTACATCACCTTCACCGATGATTACTCTAGGTATGGATATGTATACTTAATGCGACGCAAGTCTGAGGCGTTTGATAAGTTCAAACAATTCAAGGCTGAGGCGGAACTACAACTAGGGAAATATATCAAAGCCCTTCGATCTGATCGAGGTGGCGAGTACCTCCTGGGTGAGTTCAAGGAGTACCTCACACAACATGGGATTGTGTCTCAGGTGTCTGCACCGGGTACACCCCAGCAAAATGGTGTAGCAGAGAGAAGAAATCGTACCGTTCTTGATATGGTAAGGTCCATGATGAGTCATGCAACCCTACCTATATCTTTTTGGGGATATGCCCTAGAAGCAGCAGCATACATTTTAAATCTGGTACCTTCTAAATCAGTACCTAGGACACCACAAGAAATGTGGACAGGTCGAAAACCTAGTTTAAAACATATCCACATTTGGGGTTGTCCAGCCTATGTACTGAATGATAAAGCTACCAAGCTGGAACCCAGATCAGAAATGTGCTACTTCATTGGGTATCCTAAGGGAACTAGAGGTGGCTTCTTTTATCATCCAAAGGAGCAAAAAGTGCTCATCAGCACTCATGCTAGGTACTTGGAGGATGATTGTATGATGCACCAAGAGTTTAGTTGTAAATAAACCCTCGAAGAGATTCTTTCGGGATCTCCTATAACATCTGTACCAGATCCTGAGATAGTAAATGAACAAGATATTCCTTTGAACACTCCGGAGCCTCGTCGTAGTGGGAGAATTTCTAGACAGCCAGAATGATATCTAGGAGTGTCTTTTAAGACAGACTCTGAAGATCTGGTTGAGGATCCTACTACTTATGATGAAGCAGTAACGGATATAGATGCTGACATGTGGCAGCAAGCGATGAAATCTGAAATGGATTCTTTTTATTCCAATCAAGTCTGGGAACTTGTAGATGCACCTGAAGGGATTAAACCCATAGGGTGCAAGTGGGTCTATAAGAGGAAGAGAGGAGTGGATGGGAAGGTGGAAACCTTCAAAGCAAGACTGGTGGCGGAAGGATATACTCAGAAAGAGGGTATCGATTATGAGGAAACCTTTTCACCAGTGGCTATGCTTAAATCCATGAGGATTCTCTTGGCCATCGCATGTCATTATGACTACGAGATATGGCAGATGGATGTCAAGACAGCTTTTCTTAATGGAAGTCTTGACGAATGCATCTATATGATGCAACCAGAGGGTTTCATTGCTAGTGGCCAAGATAACATGGTTTGTAAACTTAAGAAGTCCATTTATGGACTTAAGCAAACATCTAGAGCATGGAACATCAAGTTTAATCAGGCAGTCAAATCTTTTGGATTTGATCAAAACATTGATGAACCATGTGTGTATAAGAAAGGAAGTGGAAAAGCAGTTGCATTTTTTGTTCTGTATGTAGATGACATATTACTCATAGGAAATGATGTAGGTTTATTGTCATCCACAAAGGTTTGGTTATCCTCTCAATTTCAGATGAAGGATTTGGGTGAGGCCAGCTATATCTTAGGGATCAAGCTTTTGCGTGATCGCAAGAATAAGATGTTAGCCTTATCCCAATCTTCATATATTGAGAAGATATTGGCCAAGTTTAACATGCATGACTCCAAGAAGGGCCTCCTACCTTCTAGACATGGAGTACCACTGTCTCGAGATCAATGTCCAAAGACATCTGAAGAGATAGAGAGCATGAGGAGAGTTCCATATGCATCCGCTGCTAGAAGCCTCATGTATGCCATGTTATGTACTAGACCAGATATTTGCTTTGCCGTTGGCATGGTTAGCAGGTATCAGTCAAACCCTGGACCTATGCATTGGACAGCTGTTAAGCATATATTCAAGTATCTTCGGAGAACGAAAGATTATATGCTGACCTTTCGAACAGATGATCTAAGGCCTTTGGCGTATACAGACTCTGATTTCCAATCTGATAGTGATGCCAGAAAGTCTACTTCAGGGTACGTCTTTACTCTGTCAGGAGGGGCTATATCATGGAGAAGTGTCAAGCAATCCTGTACCGCTGATTCTACCATGGAAGCAGAGTATATGGCGGCATCGGAAGCTGCGAAGGAAGCGGTATGGCTCAGAAAATTCCTGTTGGAATTGGGAGTTGTTCCTGCAGTGCAAAAACCGATTGTCATGTACTGCGATAACACTGGTGCTGTACCACAGTGCAAAGAGCCCAGGAATCACAAGAAAGGCAAGCACATTCAGAGAAAGTACCGCTTGATCCGGGAATTCATTCAGGATGGAGAGATAGTGGTGGAGCATATTGCTTCAGTAAATAACTTAGCTGACCCATTCACTAAGACTCTTACTGAGAAAGTCTTCACTTCTCATGTTGAGTCTATGGGTGTTAGGTTAGGAAGTAGTGATCTTTAGTGCAAGTGGGAGTTTGTTGGGATTGGTGTATGCCCTAAAGCCCACTAGCTGCACTCTCATCTTTTGTTACTGGATATTTACTGGTTATTTAATGGAATGACTCTTTTATGCTTAAACATGTATATATGTATGGTTGTGTAAGGCCCATTGTTTCTAGTAAATGAATTAGGTGTGCAGTGTCTACACACAGATAGGTCTACTTCATGGACACTTGAAACAACATAATTTGTTCATAACTGAGAGATGGAGCTGGGCACTTCATCTTGGTATAAGTTATAATGAGAGACTCTCCTGTATTCAGGGTGACTTACCTAAGTCATGGGAGGGCTTTCCCGGATTCATCTCATTAGTGCATATGCAATGCATTGAACAGGACCATGGTAGGTGTGATCTCTAAAATAGTACTATCACAGAGAGATATCAAGTCACCTCATGCTACTGAGTGACCAGTGCTCTTAATCTTGAGCATTTGTGGATGAACTGAAGAAGTCAAGTTCTTGTGCTTTAATTCACTATGGGTGAGATTCTTTTCATGGGTCAACAGCTCTGTGTTTTGGGTACTCGGACTTGATCAGTTGGGACGTGCAGATGCAATAAAGAATCTATGCCATCTAATGATGGAATGATCGTCCCCTTAGAATTATCCGATTAATCATCAAAATCTAAGATCTTAGTATATGGATGTTCCATATGGATATTGAACTTGTGGGTCGCTCCCTGGACCAAGAGAATGATATCTGAATGATGATTATGTTAAGGATATGAAGTTCTAAGGTTTAGATGTAATCGGGAAGGTTGATAGTACATGTGATAACCTGACTCGATTATGGATGTTACATAGAGGGGCATTCAGGTCATTACACTTAGTAGGTCGAAGACAACCGTCATTTTATGACAAGCTTATTATATTATATTATATATTTGTCCTTGGAGTTCAACCATAACTCTTTAGTGGAATGAGTTAAGGTTAAAATGGTCTTAATGTTGCTATGGGTTTAGCATGGACATTTTGGTCATTTTGGGAGCCAATGGCAAATATGTCTTTTGGTCCCTTCTCTAGTCACTTTCCAAGGGTGGCATGATTTCCTAAAATGTTTAGATAACATTTGGATGAATTATTTTAGTGGAAAAATAATTTTGAGTTTAAATTCAAATAGGCCTTTGATGGCATACATGAATTTAATTCTAGATAAATTATATGTGGGCCATGGTGTGCATTATCATGAGGGACGTCCATAATGGGATTTCCATGGATAAGGTTTCCAATTTTAAGTAGGTCTCTCTACTTGAAAGGTTGGACTCCTCTTTGGATTAGTATTCCTATGAGAAAGTTTCCTTTTTGGATTAGGAACTTAAAATTAGTAAGTGTTGTACAACTAGGATTACTAATTGCATGGGAAGTTCCTTTAGTTTCCTTTTCTTATTAGAGTGTTTCTAAAAGGAAATAAATCTTTAGATTATACTTTCCTTTTAGGACATCTTTGAGAATAAGGAGAGATAACTTTTTGGGAAAGCTACCACAAAGTTTCTATAAAAGAAACCAAACAATCCCTTGGACGTCCAACATAGCAAAGTGCAAGGTTCCACACGTCCAGCCCTTGAAGTTCTTTCTTCTTCATTGAAGAAAGTTGTAGGTCTGAGATTTTTCCTTGGAAAAATAGTTCTCAATTCCTAGATTAAGATCCCACCATCTTAGCCAATCAGATTTGGAAGTGAGATAGAGGAGAAGATCAAAGGCAACACTACTGCAGAAAATTCCAGCAACTTGTTAGCTAGTTGCAAGTCTGAGTTCGGGCCTTTGGATCTATTTTTTCAGAGGTTTGAAGTCTACAAATCTTCGAGATTTTTTTAAAAATCTGTCATGTTACAAATTAGCCATGAATGTCTTCTGCTAATTCAGATCTGAATCGCAGTTTCTTTCAACTAGGTCATCCAAGCTCAGTGGTGCCGACTCATAGGTCAAATACGATAAATCAAATCATATGCACAGTAAGAAACGGGGTGCCAAGATGCACAAAATACACATTCATCTCAAGTCGACATATACAGGTTAGCAAAAGCTAAGCACATTTCTTCTAGTACTCTTGGAACATTCTAGTCATATCATGTGGGTTGAAATCCCAAAATAGGAGTTTGGTTGAAAATCGAATACAAATAGTTTTCCACACCTTTACAGGCTAACAATGGGGTTTCTAGAATTGAATCAATGTGAATAGGGTCCCGTATGTCGATCATGATGTAATTTTGATACTCTTTAAGAGTTAGGGACACTCCGGTCCTTATGCACATTGGTCAATTTAGAAAATCTCATAGAATCTCCATGGTAAGTTTTCCCCTTCCTCCGGACTTCACGCAATGCCTTACAAGTCCTTAAATAACAATGGGGCTCCAAACAATACCTCCCCACTACAACCCATTACAATTTACCCAATTCATTCATGGGTTTAAATGTATCATTACAGGTTCAATGCTCTCAAATAAGAAGAGAAGGGATAGAGTTGAATTGGACTTGAGTATGGGTTCGAATGAATCTGGGGAACAGTGCGGTTTATCTCATTTCAGTCCGATCGATCGGACTCATTGGCCGATCGATCGGTCCTGAAATGTTCTCAGTTATTTACAGTCCGATCGATCGGACCGGATGGGCGATCGATCGGTTCTGAAAACACTCCCAGTTATTTACAGTCCGATCGATCGGACCTGATGGGCGATCGATCGGTTCTGGGACGAATCTCAACCCATTTGGTTTAATTCCTCTCTTGTCCAACTCCTATCCATTTCCTTTCTTTCCCCTTCTTCCAAACATATCTTCATGAACATTTAGGCCCTTCTTTGACCTCCTCATCTCATAAAATCATCATTCAAAATCAATAATACCAAACTATCAAGCATGATAAATCATTAAAACTATCAATGAAGATAAATCAAGATTTTTTTGCATAAAACATGATAAACACATGAGAATCATTTCATCCACTTGCCTTAGGTCCAATGCAAATCAAATTGAGTTCTAATAACCTCTTAAGCCCACAATCAAACACCTATCCCAAAAACCCCCAAAGTCCAACCCTAGAAGATCAAAATCTAAGCAAAACAAAACGAAATCATCCAATAAACGAAATGGAGCTTCCCTAGGGCTAAACAAACAAGATTCTAAAAGCTTGGAAGGATCACTTACCTAGAAGTTTTTCAAAAAGAAAGGTGTTGTTCAAAGGAAGTCTTGGAGTGGGCGTTTTTTTTCAAAAATGGTGTCAAGATGAAGCCCTTGAGATGAGGAAGAAGATTGTAGCCTCTAATTTTCCATTAGCACTAGCTTGGTGGGGGATTAAAGATGAAGAAGCAAGAAAAAGGACAAGGGAAAACCCTTAGGGCTGAGATTTCTCTTCTCCTCTAGGGTTTTTGCCAGAAATGGGAAAAATGAAGAAGAAACTTTCTTTATATAGTAAGTGGGAATGGGGCCCACAACTTAAAAGACTTCTCGGGCTCAAAACATGGTTTTCGGGGCTTCAAAAGAATTCGACGAAGAAGACAAAGTTGATCGGCGAAATTTCTAGTTTCCAAAAAGTATATATTTTGCACATTTTGGTGACATTAAGATTGGTGTCCAGATTTTGGGTAAAAAGACCATTTTGCCCTCAAATTGCGAAAAGTCGGATTTAGGGTCCTCGAATGGAAACGATGTCAACATGAAAGTTGTAGGGATTAACAAGATAAGTCCAATGGGGTTAAAAACACGATTTTTGGAAATCATTGGTAAACCCCCAATCTCACACAATACGTAACAAGAACCCCCCAAAGGGTCCCATAAGTAAAAAGGCTCTCCAAATTCCCCAAAGCTATTATAAAGGCTATTCTAATCCCAAACTTAATCAAAAACTACTAAACACACTTAAAACTAAAACACAACTTAATTAACTCTAATCGAGGTCTCTTGGGTCGGGGTCTTACATCCTCCACCCCTTAGGACATTTGGTCCTCCAAATGGAAATTAAAACTCACCTCCGGTAGGAGATGTGGGTACTTCTTTTGAACTTGATCCCGTAATTCCCAAGTTGCTTCTTCAGGTCCATGATTCTCCCAAAGTACCTTGACCCACTGAATAGTCCGAGTTCTCAATTCTTGTTCCTTGGTGTCTGTAAGATCCCGACCCCAGTCCTTTTGTTTAGCATTGTTTTAATCGTGGTTTAGCTTTTTAAGCGAGATTTGATTTAATTTGACCGCGTATTTGAGTTTGACCGGATTTTTCCTTGCCTTGGAGATTTTGTAGACCGTTGACTTTAGTTTGACCCGGTCCTTATGATTTGTATTTTTACGGAAAATTACTTCGGATTTCTAAAAACTCTGGATTTGGTGTATTTCGACTCATTTGATGAAGTTTAACAACTTTCATGTTTTGATCATTTCGATTTGATACTCAGAAAATGCGTTTTTCGAGGAAAAAGGGCAAAACTGACCTTTCACATGAAATCTGTCCATGAATTTCAAAAATTTCAGAAATTAGGGAAAGTATACTTTTCGGAAAGTAGATTTTTCGCCGATCGTTTTTGTCTCCTTCGTCGTTTTCATTCGGGGCCCGCATATACCATTTTTAGCTTGATGAAGATCGGGGCCCACAAGACCCATTCTATAAGAGGGGAACCCCTCCCCTCTTCTCCTTCATTCGTTCCCAGCAAGGGTTGAGCTAGGGCTCTTTCCCTCTCTTCCCACTCTTTCTCTCTCATCTGAAACACCTCTCTCTTGGAGCTCTCATGGAGGAATGATCTCCCAAGGTTCTTCTCCTCCCTCTTGGCTTTCCAAAGACCCCATTTTCAAGAGCATTGGGCTAGGACAACCCTCCTCTTCAAGCCCTTCTTCTTATTTGGAACACCCAAAGGTTAGCATTGGTTTTCTTTTCTTTAGATCTTTGTTTTTCTCCTCATTTGGAGTGTTTTAGTTCCACATGCAATGGGTTTTCATGGAGGTTTACAATGGATTGGATTTTTAGGGTTTTTCCATGAGCTATTTTGGGGGTTTTATGGTTTTGGAGCTTGAGGCCATTAGAGGACTTTCATAGAGTGTTTTGCATCTTCTCTTGACTCAAGGCAAGTGAATTTCACAATTTAATATGATGTTCTTGTGTTTCTTGTTTAAGCTTCATGTCTTTTCCTTATTTTGCTCAATTTTTCATGGTTTATGGATTGGCTTTGAATGAATGATGAAGCACTATGTGTATTCCATTTATGCTATTGCTTTACATTGTATAGTAGATTTCTCTTCACTTTGCTCACTTTGAAAAATTAGTCTTTCTTATGTTAAATGGTGTGTTTATAGAAAGGGGGAAAACTTTGATCTTTGAAAAAGGCTTGTGTTTGATCAATTTGATAGGTTTATGGATGGTGTTTGATGAGTTTGGAAGGTCAAGGAAGGGCCCAACAATTTATGGAAATTAGTATGAAAGAAAGGAATCAAAGGAATCAAAGAAAAATCAGAAAAAAATGCAAGAAGAAGACTCGGGCTGGACTGGGCAGGCCCAGTCCGCTCGAGCGACCCAGTGGGTCGCTCGAGCGGACCAGGCACTGTCTGGGTCCGCTCGAGCGACCCACTGGGTCGCTCGAGCGACCCAGCTTCTGTCTGGGTCCGCTCGAGCGGGCCTGGGTCCGCTCGAGCGAGCCCAGCTCAGTCTGGGCTCGGGTTCGGGCCTGGATTTGGATTGTTTGTGGGCCAGATTTTTTGGGGCTTCCTTGGGCCATTCATAGTCAGTTTTTGGGCCAGTGTAAATCTGATATTGGGTCATCTTTGGGCCTGACATTGGACTGTTTTAAGACTTGTTTTGTGGGCCTGTTCAAGGCTAGTTTTGGGATGTTTTAAAAATCTGTTTGTGGGCCTGGTTCAGGTCTAGTTTTGGGACTGTTTTAAAGTAGGTTGGTGGTCCAATTAAGTTTGGTTTTGGGCTGTTTTCAAGGTTGTTTGGTGGGCCTGTCCAGGTTAGTTGGGTTGCATTAAAAAAAATCTGTTTTTGCGGGTCTGGTTCAGGTTAGTCTTGGGTTGTTTTTAAAGTATGTTTTGTGGGCCAACAAATATTTAGCTTTGGGCTGTTTTTAAGATTTGTTTTGTGAGCCATTCGAAGTTGGTTTTGGACTATTATTAAGGACTGTTGTGGGCTCGGTCTAAGGCCAACTATAGGCCTGTTTTAAAGAGTTTGGATTTTCTTGTGATACTTGGAAAGTTTGTGAAATGGGAATGGGACCAATGAGAGAATGAAAGTATGTAAAATTATCCGGGAATCGTCTGAGTCTCAATGCGCACTTTATCATTTAAATATTATGGATTTTCATTGGCATCAAACGCGCTCTTTACTAATCAATGTTTAAATGATAGTTGTGCATTGAGATGGTTCCTTGGTAAGTCATTAAGTCATCCTACATAATTCCCTTCCATTTCAAGTCAGATTATGTATTAGTATTTGTATTTTGTATTTGCATTCTTTGGTGAACTAATTCAAATAGCATCGATGATTTGTTATAAAATCATGTGGCTTTCCACGTTCGAAAGGATTGACCGTATGATTTTATACAAATCACCTTGATGCGTATTTGAACGGTTTACCCGAGATATTCGTATGTTTTCTCCGATTCGATTTGAAAAGAGATTTGGAGTATGTTCGTCATATTCGGGATTTCTTCGATGAGATTATTGTTTCGATAAGACTCGTATTTGAAAATAAAAACCTCGAGGCAAGACGGGGCCAGAGCTATGTGGTGCGAGCCCATGAGCCAAAGAGGCTATGATTCCGAAAACAAAACCCCGAGGCAAGACGGGGCCAGAGCTATGTGGTGCGAGCCCCTGAGCCAAAGGGATTAGTATTATGTTAGATTTGTATCCGTTCGAGTTTTGAAAACTAAAGGCACCACTAGGCTTAGGTCACCTTGTCGGGCTGATCACCCGGCTTGGAATCTTTAATTTGTCTGCCAGCTGCAGCTTGGATTCTGTCTGTACCGACCATGGCAACGGTAATTATCTGCCGGTCCCATTTGTATGGCTACGGTTCGGATACCTTTGATCTGCCGGTCCCATTTGTATGGCTACGGTTCTGATCCTCTGTTTAGTACCACGTTCAGTGGCTACGCTCTGTCTGCTCTTATCACTTCGGTAATAGGAGGATTTAGCTATTCGTGGTCGCCTAGGTTTTATCCGCATATTACTTTAGGTTATGATTATTGTCGGTTATGCTTTCTATGCTTTGATTTGTTTAACGTTTACGATATCGACCTTCATCGTATTGTTTCTACTATTCAGTTTTTAAATGTATTTCCAATTATTAAATGCTTTGCTTGGATGGTTATCTTTTCGAGACATTTATGCTTTAGAGACTGTTCGTTTATTGCTTTGATATTCGTGTTCGGTCTTTCGATCGTCTTTTCGTGATTTATTGTTATTATTGGTTAGACTCCTTATTCGGTTTTACGAGGATTTCGCCTGGTTTCATGTATGTTCTTTTATTCATATTAATTGTTTATTTGCTTGCCAGACCGTCGTGTCTGACCCTTTTTGTTTGGTGCCAGTTTCTTCTCTTTTCTGTTTGTAGGTGTTTGATCAGAGGAGGCGGTGGGACCGCTGGTCTGACGTGAGGGGCTGCCCGTTGATATCATCTAGATGTCAAGTGTGGCACCAGAGTTCGTAATGAAATGTAAGGGGTAGGATTTCTGTTTAGTTGGATATTGTTGTATGGCTTCACTAGCCTTTTTATTGGGTTGTAATTAAGACACTTGTTAATCGAAATTTGAATATGGGAAATAATAGATTTGTTACTACCAGCTCAGTGTGTTGTGATTTATGATTTATGCCAGTCTGTTTATGATGGCTTTATGACATTGGTTGCGTACGACACGGAACCCGATGGCCACGGATTCCGGGTCGTAACACCATGGTTAGCTTCCGCGAAAAATATACTCTGATTGTGTTGGCATGTGTTTATCCTCATTCACGCGGATCTTGGGAACTATACAAAAAGTTTCAAATTATTCCAAAATTTCGCACCCCGAGATCGGTTCGCTGCAGGTCCCGGTTTCGGGGCGTGACAGGTTTGGTATCAGAGCTGGTTAGTTTCTAGGAAATAAAATACACTAGAGACATTAAGACGTGTGGTGAGGATTCGTTAGATTGTGTCGATTTGTTTTCTCGTGTCTTTGTTTCGTTGGATTTGAGTCGGTTTTTCTTTCAGTTCGGGAGATTTTGCTTGTCTTGTCTTTTAGTTCGTGTTGTTAGGAGATTTGGATGACCAAATTCCCTCCTTAGTGGTGGAGAATTTAAAGTCTCCATGCTTTTGTTCGGTGTCTTTTGTCTGTGTTTGTGTCGGAGACTGAGAACCTTCTAGATTCAGTATGTTGTTTTCGGAGAACATCAGCAGACTTTCAACCTTCAGCATTTTCAATGTGGTTATTGAGAAAAGACTTGTGCATTTGCCCGTCAGAGTTGGACTTGAGCAGCTTTCGAAGATCCCCTTTCAGCTAATTGGAGATCGTCATGCAATGCACCAAGGTAAGTGAATATGGATTTTGGGTGAACTCAGACTATCTTTCCGAGATGAAGGACTGCAAAAGAATGGTTTTGGTTGAGAATTTTGGTGACTTGTAGCGTAGCTAGTGTAGTTGGTTTAGCAGGGGTACCAAGTGGATGGTTCGTTGTAGTCAAGATAACTTTTGGCAGTAGAGGAAACCTCGTGGATCTCACCACTTTTAAGATATTGGATTGGACAACGTGCAGATGCAAGGGAGTACCTCAGTAATTTGGATGTTCATTTCTTATTTAAAATGATTTTCATGATGTTTTCAACTTTTGTTATATTTTTCATTTATATCTATGATTTATTCTTGTAGTGTTTAAACATTGGATTTATGTTTCTTCTTTAAGGCTTATCTTTGAAATAAACTATGTCATTATGTTCTTTTCGTGAGTCACATGATTTTGTTTTCATAGGGTTTTGTGTTTCAGATTTTTATTTAATTTTCTTAAGATATTACTTTACAATGACCTTAGAATTTTGCTCTCGTTTTAATTCTCTTAAATGTTGACATCTACATTTTAAAACCTTAAAGATTTCAAGATTTTGTATATGTTTGGTTGGAAATGGATTTCAATAAAACTCAAGGTATGGTCATAGTACATGAATTTAATTTATTTTTGAAATCCTAATTTGAAATTGTTGAGTGTTTCAATGAATTGTGGGGTTGTGAGAACATAAATTTCAAAACAAATACCGCTGTTTCATATTCAAATTTTGATGAACCTTATTTATTAAGCTTTATTTGATGATTTGAAAGTTCAATTTCTATTATGTTTTAAAAATGGTGAAGTTCAACTAAGTAATTGTTTAGTCATCATGTTTAAGAATTTTAAGGTTTCTTTTGCATCGAATGGAGTGAGTGGTAATAGCCTTTGATTGGAGTTCGGAGGTGTATGAAGTGAAGGGAGGATGAATGTCCGGATGGGTACTAGTTCAGTTGAGGACAAGGTTGGATCTACGAGAGAATCAACATCATTCAAGACTTGAATTGAAAGTTTCCGTTCTTCAGGGATTGATGCCAGCTAGGCAGATCTATTTTTGTTGATAACACAGTATCAGGTAAGGGATCAAGAGCAGCAAGTAAATAGAATCAGATGTGGGCAAGAATTCAGAGTACATCACAGAAAGATTAGAATTTGGAGTTGTGATTTCGGAATGAAGAAGGATTGACGGTATTCTTAGAAGCCAGAGTCTGAATGGTACAGTATAAGTAGGAATACGGAATTCCAGAATTTTACGGGATGAGGATTTTTCAGTGAAAACATGTCTGCGATCACATCTTCGTACAAGCGTCGGGAGCACCGTGTACCGCTTTGAAGGACGTAAGGCACAGAATTCCAAGGTGATGGAAAGAGGCAGAATTTGCAGTTTCTTAGACCGACAGTGACAGATGAGATAAGTAAAAGAAATGATCCAGTGCAGGAACGACAGATGACACCAAGGATGGCTAGAAGGATTATTGAACTCTAGTTTGGTCAGAGGAGTATGTTTTGAACAGATATGTGGAGCAGTGTGAAGCCTTCAATCGAATCAGAGTGTGGTTGACCGTGCATCTCAACATTGGGTTTGATCAGAGAGTCTCTCAGTCACCAAGGTCTAGCATAGGTAATCAGCGTTTTCGTTTGTCCTTTGGGTTTTTGATTTTGATTTGGTTTAAGCCATTTGGAGGACCAAATGGATTCTAAGGGGGGGAGGATGTAAGATCCCGACCCCAGTCCTTTTGTTTAGCATTGTTTTAATCGTGGTTTAGCTTTTTAAGCGAGATTTGATTTAATTTGACCGCGTATTTGAGTTTGACCGGATTTTTCCTTGCCTTGGAGATTTTGTAGACCGTTGACTTTAGTTTGACCCGGTCCTTATGATTTGTATTTTTACGGGAAATTACTTCGGATTTCTAAAAACTCTGGATTTGGTGTATTTCGACTCATTTGATGAAGTTTAACAACTTTCATGTTTTGATCATTTCGATTTGATACTCAGAAAATGCGTTTTTCGAGGAAAAAGGGCAAAACTGACCTTTCACATGAAATCTGTCCATGAATTTCGAAAATTTCAGAAATTGGGGAAAGTATACTTTTCGGAAAGTAGATTTTTCGCCGATCGTTTTTGTCTCCTTCGTCGTTTTCATTCGGGGCCCGCATATACCATTTTTAGCTTGATGAAGACCGGGGCCCACAAGACCCATTCTATAAGAGGGGAACCCCTCCCCTCTTCTCCTTCATTCGTTCCCAGCAAGGGTTGAGCTAGGGCTCTTTCCCTCTCTTCCCACTCTTTCTCTCTCATCTGAAACACCTCTCTCTTGGAGCTCTCATGGAGGAATGATCTCCCAAGGTTCTTCTCCTCCCTCTTGGCTTTCCAAAGACCCCATTTTCAAGAGCATTGGGCTAGGACAACCCTCCTCTTCAAGCCCTTCTTCTTATTTGGAACACCCAAAGGTTAGCATTGGTTTTCTTTTCTTTAGATCTTTGTTTTTCTCCTCATTTGGAGTGTTTTAGTTCCACATGCAATGGGTTTTCATGGAGGTTTACAATGGATTGGATTTTTAGGGTTTTTCCATGAGCTATTTTGGGGGTTTTATGGTTTTGGAGCTTGAGGCCATTAGAGGACTTTCATAGAGTGTTTTGCATCTTCTCTTGACTCAAGGCAAGTGAATTTCACAATTTAATATGATGTTCTTGTGTTTCTTGTTTAAGCTTCATGTCTTTTCCTTATTTTGCTCAATTTTTCATGGTTTATGGATTGGCTTTGAATGAATGATGAAGCACTATGTGTATTCCATTTATGCTATTGCTTTACATTGTATAGTAGATTTCTCTTCACTTTGCTCACTTTGAAAAATTAGTCTTTCTTATGTTAAATGGTGTGTTTATAGAAAGGGGGAAAACTTTGATCTTTGAAAAAGGCTTGTGTTTGATCAATTTGATAGGTTTATGGATGGTGTTTGATGAGTTTGGAAGGTCAAGGAAGGGCCCAACAATTTATGGAAATTAGTATGAAAGAAAGGAATCAAAGGAATCAAAGAAAAATCAGAAAAAAATGCAAGAAGAAGACTCGGGCTGGACTGGGCAGGCCCAGTCCGCTCGAGCGACCCAGTGGGTCGCTCGAGCGGACCAGGCACTGTCTGGGTCCGCTCGAGCGATCCACTGGGTCGCTCGAGCGACCCAGCTTCTGTCTGGGTCCGCTCGAGCGGGCCTGGGTCCGCTCGAGCGAGCCCAGCTCAGTCTGGGCTCGGGTTCGGGCCTGGATTTGGATTGTTTGTGGGCCAGATTTTTTGGGGCTTCCTTGGGCCATTCATAGTCAGTTTTTGGGCCAGTGTAAATCTGATATTGGGTCATCTTTGGGCCTGACATTGGACTGTTTTAAGACTTATTTTGTGGGCCTGTTCAAGGCTAGTTTTGGGATGTTTTAAAAATCTGTTTGTGGGCCTGGTTCAGGTCTAGTTTTGGGACTGTTTTAAAGTAGGTTGGTGGTCCAATTAAGTTTGGTTTTGGGCTGTTTTCAAGGTTGTTTGGTGGGCCTGTCCAGGTTAGTTGGGTTGCATTAAAAAAAATCTGTTTTTGCGGGTCTGGTTCAGGTTAGTCTTGGGTTGTTTTTAAAGTATGTTTTGTGGGCCAACAAATATTTAGCTTTGGGCTGTTTTTAAGATTTGTTTTGTGAGCCATTCGAAGTTGGTTTTGGACTATTATTAAGGACTGTTGTGGGCTCGGTCTAAGGCCAACTATAGGCCTGTTTTAAAGAGTTTGGATTTTCTTGTGATACTTGGAAAGTTTGTGAAATGGGAATGGGACCAATGAGAGAATGAAAGTATGTAAAATTATCCGGGAATCGTCTGAGTCTCAATGCGCACTTTATCATTTAAATATTATGGATTTTCATTGGCATCAAACGCGCTCTTTACTAATCAATGTTTAAATGATAGTTGTGCATTGAGATGGTTCCTTGGTAAGTCATTAAGTCATCCTACATAATTCCCTTCCATTTCAAGTCAGATTATGTATTTGTATTTGTATTTTGTATTTGCATTCTTTGGTGAACTAATTCAAATAGCATCGATGATTTGTTATAAAATCATGTGGCTTTCCACGTTCGAAAGGATTGACCGTATGATTTTATACAAATCACCTTGATGCGTATTTGAACGGTTTACCCGAGATATTCGTATGTTTTCTCCGATTCGATTTGAAAAGAGATTTGGAGTATGTTCGTCATATTCGGGATTTCTTCGATGAGATTATTGTTTCGATAAGACTCGTATTTGAAAATAAAAACCTCGAGGCAAGACGGGGCCAGAGCTATGTGGTGCGAGCCCATGAGCCAAAGAGGCTATGATTCCGAAAACAAAACCCCGAGGCAAGACGGGGCCAGAGCTATGTGGTGCGAGCCCCTGAGCCAAAGGGATTAGTATTATGTTAGATTTGTATCCGTTCGAGTTTTGAAAACTAAAGGCACCACTAGGCTTAGGTCACCTTGTCGGGCTGATCACCCGGCCTGGAATCTTTAATTTGTCTGCCAGCTGCAGCTTGGATTCTGTCTGTACCGACCATGGCAACGGTAATTATCTGCCGGTCCCATTTGTATGGCTACGGTTCGGATACCTTTGATCTGCCGGTCCCATTTGTATGGCTACGGTTCTGATCCTCTGTTTAGTACCACGTTCAGTGGCTACGCTCTGTCTGCTCTTATCACTTCGGTAATAGGAGGATTTAGCTATTCGTGGTCGCCTAGGTTTTATCCGCATATTACTTTAGTTTATGATTATTGTCGGTTATGCTTTCTATGCTTTGATTTGTTTAACGTTTACGATATCGACCTTCATCGTATTGTTTCTACTATTCAGTTTTTAAATGTATTTCCAATTATTAAATGCTTTGCTTGGATGGTTATCTTTTCGAGACATTTATGCTTTAGAGACTGTTCGTTTATTGCTTTGATATTCGTGTTCGGTCTTTCGATCGTCTTTTCGTGATTTATTATTATTATTGGTTAGACTCCTTATTCGGTTTTACGAGGATTTCGCCTGGTTTCATGTATGTTCTTTTATTCATATTAATTGTTTATTTGCTTGCCAGACCGTCGTGTCTGACCCTTTTTGTTTGGTGCCAGTTTCTTCTCTTTTCTGTTTGTAGGTGTTTGATCAGAGGAGGCGGTGGGACCGCTGGTCTGACGTGAGGGGCTGCCCATTGATATCATCTAGATGTCAAGTGTGGCACCAGAGTTCGTAATGAAATGTAAGGGGTAGGATTTCTGTTTAGTTGGATATTGTTGTATGGCTTCACTAGCCTTTTTATTGGGTTGTAATTAAGACACTTGTTAATCGAAATTTGAATATGGGAAATAATAGATTTGTTACTACCAGCTCAGTGTGTTGTGATTTATGATTTATGCCAGTCTGTTTATGATGGCTTTATGACATTGGTTGCGTACGACACGGAACCCGATGGCCACGGATTCCGGGTCGTAACACCATGGTTAGCTTCCGCGAAAAATATACTCTGATTGTGTTGGCATGTGTTTATCCTCATTCACGCGGATCTTGGGAACTATACAAAAAGTTTCAAATTATTCCAAAATTTCGCACCCCGAGATCGGTTCGCTGCAGGTCCCGGTTTCGGGGCGTGACAGTGTCAATGATCTGCTTAGGTTTCTCAACATATGTAGCATCTTCTCGGATTTCTAATGGCTCATAATGGAGTATGTGTAGTCTGTCGGGAACGTACTTCTTTAACATAGACACATGAAAAACATTGTGTACGCCAGAGAGTTTGGGTGGTAAGGCTAACTTGTAAGCCACGTCACCAATCCTACTCACAATGTCATACGGTCCAATGTATCTCCTAGACAATTTGCCCTTCTGTCCAAACCTCAAAGTTCCGCGAGTAGGTGACACTTTCAAGAAAACCTTATCTCCTTCTTTGAATTGTAAATCCCTTCTGTGAGAGTCTGCATAACTCTTCTGTCTACTTTGAGCCACTTTCAGACGTTCTTGGATCAATTTGACCTTGTCACTTGTCTCACTAACAATGGTCGGTCCATGGAAACTGCGAGTACCAACTTCTTCCTAACACACAGGTGTCCTACACCTTCTGCCATACAAAGCCTCAAAAGGTGCCGTACCAATACTCGAGTGGAAACTATTGTTGTAAACGAACTCACACAACGGTAATGCTTCATCCCACTGAGTCTTGAAATCTAACACACAAGCTCTGAGCATGTCCTCAAGTGTCTAAATTGTCATCTCTGACTGACCATCGGTCTGTGGGTGATAGGCTGTGCTGAACTGTAACTTCGTACCCATAGACTCATGCAATGTCTTCCAAAATCTCGAGACAAATCTGCTGTCTCTATCAGATGTGATGGAAACTGGCTGTCCATGATGACTGACAATCTCTGTTACAAACAACTGTGCCAAAGGTAACATATGCATCTTCTTCCCAGTCTTCATCGGTAGGAAATGAGCTGACTTGGTGAGACGGTCCACTATGACCCAAATAGCATCATTGCCTTTACTAGTCTTTGGTAAACCCGATATGAAATCCATGGTAATGTGCTCCCATTTCTATTCCGGAATCTCTAATGGCCGTAGTAACCCTAGAGGCTTATGGTGTTCCGCCTTGATCAACTGACATATCATACAACGAGAGACGAAAGCTGCTATCTCTCTCTTCATGTTATTCCACCAAAATCTGCCCTTCAAATTCTGGTACATCTTTGTACTGCCCGGGTGTATGGAATACTTGGTATTGTGAGCCTCTGTCATGATATCATTCCTCAAGCCCTCCAAGTTAGGCACACATAGGCGGTCTCGGTAGTACAAAACTCCATCTACAACACGAAAATCCGGACGGTCTGCTAAATGCTCAAAAATCTTAGCCAACTCTGGATCTTGCAACTGATTCTCTTTGATCTTCTGAATGAAAGAAGGTTCTGACACTGACATATTTGCCAACATGATACCCTCTCTTAGTGGCTGAAAATCTACTCCCATCTCCTCTAACTGTTGTACAACATAAGTTCCCCGAAGACTTGCCATGCTCACTGACTTTCTGCTCAAGGCATCTGCAACTACATTCGCTTTCACCGGGTGATACTTGATTGGAAAATCATAATCTTTAATATATTCCATCCATCTCCTCTGCCTCATGTTCAACTCCTTCTAAGAAAACAAGTACTGTAGACTACGATGGTCGGAGTGAACCTCAAACTTCTCGCCATATAGATAATGTCTCCACATCTTCAGAGCTAAAATGACCGCTGCCAACTCGAGATCATGTGTTGCATAGTTCCTCTCATGATCTTTCAACTGCCGGGATCCATAAGCAACTACCTTCCCATCTTGCATTAACACACATCCAAGTCCAACATTGGAAGCATCGGTAAAAATGGTGAAACCGCCGTTTCCAGATGGCAAAGTAAGGACTGGAGCTGTAGTCAATCTCTTCTTCAGCTCTTGGAAACTGGCCTCACACTTGTCTGTCCACACATATGGTGTGTTCTTCCTTGTCAACTTCGTCAAAGGTGATGCAATCGACGAAAATCCTTGCACAAACCTCCGATAATATCCTGCCAATCCAAGAAAACTCCTGATCTCCAATGCATTTTTCGGTTTATCCCAATTCATAACTGCCTCAATCTGGGACGGGTCCACTGATAATCCTTCCTTAGAGATGATATGACCCAAAAATGTGACTTGGTCCAACCAAAATTCACACTTACTAAGTTTTGCAAACAACTGATTCTCCCTCAAAAGCTGGAGTGCTATCCTCAAATGTTCTTCGTGCTCTTCTTTGGTCTTGGAATACACTAAAATATCATCAATAAACACCACTGTAAACTGATCTAAATACTCCGCAAATATTTTGTTCATCAATGCCATGAAAACTGCCGGTGCATTAGTCAGTCCAAATGGCATCACTAGAAACTCATAGTGTCCATATCTTGTCCGAAAAGCTGTTTTTGGTACATCTGAATCTCTAACTCTCAACTGATGGTAGCCTGACCTCAAATCAATCTTCGAAAAGTAAGCAGCCCCTTGCAACTGATCAAACAGTTCATCTATCCTTGGCAATGGATATTTGTTTTTGATGGTCACTTGGTTCAATCTTCTATAGTCAATACACATTCTCATGGAACCATCCTTCTTCTTCACAAACAAAACTGGTGCTCCCCACGGTGACACACTAGGTCTCACGAAACCTTTGTCCAAAAGTTCTTGCAATTGCATCTTCAACTCTCTCAATTCTGTCGGAGCCATTCTGTAAGGTGCAATAGATATCGGAGCGGTCCCCGGTAACAACTCAATAGTGAAGTCTATCTCTCTAATGGGTGCCAATCCTGGTATCTCCTCCGGGAAAACATCCGGAAATTCACAAACAATTGGGATCTCCTCCACTCCTTGGGACCGTTTATCCTCCGTGATAAACGCCAAATAACCCTCACAACCACTTTTTAGAAGCCTATCAGCCTTCAACGCTGAAATAAACCCTGCACCAGAACTACTCCTCTCTCCCTGGAACAACACCCCTGCCTGGGTCTCCTCTAACTTAAAAGTTAGGGTTTTATGGAAACAATCCATCGTAGCATGGTATCCTACTAACCAATCCATTCCTAGGATGACATCAAAATCCTACATCTCTAATAAAATGAGATCTGCAGGTAATACTACTTCTCCTATCATGACTGGACAACTAGGGTAAAAAGTTCTACAAACAACTTCCTTACCTAAAGGGGTAGTCACAGTCAAAATGAAACTCAACTCTCTAGCATGCATATCAATCAACTTAGCAAATTTTGGAGATAGGAATGAGTGAGTAGAGCCAGGGTCAAACAAAACCCTAGCCTCAAAACCACAAACGAGAAGTGTACCTTCCACTACATTGCCTTCCGCCTCTGCATCCGCTCTATTGACAGCATAAAGCTGTGCCCTCTGTTGTGGCCTGTTTTGCCCTTGTTGTTGCCTGCCTTGCTGTGCATTCCTGTTCTGATTCTGAGGACACTGACTCTGATTCTGATTCTGCCCTTGCTGACAAGCCTGTTGCTGCTATTGTGGCCTATACTGCTGTTGTGGTGCCTGTTGCGTAGTGGCCTTGCTTGATTCTGAACCACCAATGCATTCTGAGGTGGTGCCTGACGCTGTACCCCCTGTTGCTGTCTATTCTGTCTATCTGGCCGTGGGCAATCCCTCATCTAGTGGTCCATTGATCCACATCTAAAACATGCCCCTGTGATAGAACGACATTGGGCATTCCCATGATGTTTTCCACAATGGATACAAGCTCCTTGATTCTGTGCATTCTGTTCTTGTCTTGGCCTCTTGTTATGATTGTTTCTTTGTTGATAGTTTTGCTGCTGGCCTTGACCCTTTCCTTGGTTCTTGACGATCTTGTTATAAAAGTTCTCAAATTTGTATGCTCTCTTGACAGCTTCTTCAAAGGTGGCGGGTGGTATAACCCCGGTAGCATCCCTCTCAATAATCGAGTGAAGTCCTTCAAGGAACTTGGTTATCTTCTTCTCCTCCGTGTCCACTAACTCCGGTGCATACCTTGACAATCTCTCGAATTTGGTGAGGTATTCTAGGACTGTCATGTTCCCTTGCACAAGTTGCTGAAATTCTGTTGCCTTTTGCCTCTTGACATGTGTACGTACATATTTCTCCCCAAATTGTCTCTTGAAGTTAGCCCAAGCTTCTGCATCAGCCATTGTTCTGTATTTTGCCTTGATGGTCTTCCACCAAATATCTGCTAAACCCGTGAACATAGAGGCTACCAGCTGTACTCGTTCTACACCTGTACATGTGAAGATCTCAAATATATTCTCTGTATGCTCAAGCCAATCATCTGCTGCCATTGGATCCTCAGTCCCCAAGAATTCTTTTGGTCCTCTCTTTCTGAACCGCTCATATAACACATTAGGGTCATTCCCTCTATTGTTAACCGGACCAGGTGGTGCAACTGTAATTGGTTTCGGTCTCCTTTCTAACACACCGAACAACTGTGCCTGCATTTGAGCCATCTACCTAGCATGATCCTCATCTTTCTTAAACATCTATTCTTGCAATCTGGTCTATGTCTCATATGCTTGCGCTTGGAGTCTAGCCTGGTTCTCATTTGCCTGACGTTGTTGGTCTAACATAGCCTGCATCATCTGCTGGAATTGATTCTGCATGTTGTTGTCTTGTGGTTCCTCTGCTATAGGCCCTGTATTCTCACTGTTACTAGCAACGTGATTACTGTTTGCTGCTCTTTTGCGAGGTGGCATAACGCTGCAAAACAAATTGTTAGCACATATAAATCAAGTACAGGGTGGTCACACATTGCCCACACGATTCTATCTAACGAATCCTCACCACGTACTTAAGATTTCTAGTTTCTTTTAATTGCCTGAAACATGTCCCGCTCTGATACCAGTCCTGTCGCGACCCCGGACCGGGATTAGGGGAGAATCCGAATCCGGGATCGGGACACGGTTGATAATGCCGCGCCACGTGCATCTCTTTGGCTAAACCGCACACGGAATTAAAAGAGCATGTATCCGTGCACGTGATTTCCCACAGGGTTCCGCGGTGAGGATTATCTTTACCCATCATCTCACAAATAACGTATCAAACACATTCTTAAGATTGTGGAAGCGTGTAGCAAATCATATCAATGTTATTCTATTCCATAAACAAGACTGATCAACGATTGACATGACAAGATATTAGAATGAGCAATGATCATAAGCAGTTTTCCCCAAAAGTGAAGTTAAGTGTATTTACAAAATATCAGTTATTTAATGCCCCAAAATAACGGTCAACAAAGACCATACAACCAACAAAACCTAAATTAAAGATATCATAAGTTCCCAATATATGTCGTTCTCAAGGCAAGGCCGAATGTCTACATGACATCGTCGGCTTGCCACTCAATCACATGCTGCGGATCACCGACCGCCTCCTCAAGCTCCTCCTCAATGGCAATAAGCTCGGGACCTGAGTACCAAAATAAATGGGTCAGACACGACGGTCTGGCAGGTGAGTGAAAGGATTTAACAATAATTCAAAACAATGACGCCTTTAGAAACATAGTAAAACCTAGATAAATAATGAATTTTCATAAAAGATAATGCATCATTTGTTAAATAGCAACATGAACGATATAAAACAGTAGAGGTACCAAGGATAAGGAACTGTTAAGATGGCAACCACACAAAGCTACATCCTCTCTCACCGAAGTGAAGAGAGCGCATACCCTAACAGGATCATTGACCTCAGTCACACAAGGTGAGGAGGGACAATGATAAATACTATAATATACATATATATACTCTGCAGGACCACGGTATCGAACCGGGTAAAAACTCTGCACATTCCAGACTGCAGCTGACTATCAGGAGGGGAAGGAACCCCAAGTCGGTGGATCAAACCGACTAGGTCGTCCAAGCTCAGTGGTGCCGACTCATAGGTCAAATACGATAAATCAAATCATATGCACAGTAAGAAACGGGGTGCCAAGATGCACAAAATACACATTCATCTCAAGTCGACATATACAGGTTAGCAAAAGCTAAGCACATTTCTTCTAATACTCTTGGAACATTCTAGTCATATCATGTGGGTTGAAATCCCAAAATAGGAGTTTGGTTGAAAATCGAATACAAATAGTTTTCCACACCTTTACAGGCTAACAATGGGGTTTCTAGAATTGAATCAATGTGAATAGGGTCCCGTATGTCGATCATGATGTAATTTTGGTACTCTTTAAGAGTTAGGGACATTCCGGTCCTTATGCACATTGGTCAATTTAGAAAATCTCATAGAATCTCCATGGTAAGTTTTCCCCTTCCTCCGGACTTCACGCAATGCCTTACAAGTCCTTAAATAACAATGGGGCTCCAAACAATACCTCCCCACTACAACCCATTACAATTTACCCAATTCATTCATGGGTTTAAATGCATCATTACAGGTTCAATGCCTTCAAATAAGAAGAGAAGGGATAGAGTTGAATTGGACTTGAGTATGGGTTCGAATGAATCTGGGGAACAGTGCGGTTTATCTCATTTCAGTCCGATCGATCGGACTCATTGGCCGATCGATCGGTCCTGAAATGTTCTCAGTTATTTACAGTCCGATCGATCGGACCGGATGGGCGATCGATCGGTTCTGAAAACACTCCCAGTTATTTACAGTCCGATCGATCGGACCTGATGGGCGATCGATCGGTTCAGGGACGAATCTCAACCCATTTGGTTTAATTCCTCTCTTGTCCAACTCCTATCCATTTCTTTTCTTTCCCCTTCTTCCAAACATAACTTCATGAACATTTAGGCCCTTCTTTGACCTCCTCATCTCATAAAATCATCATTCAAAATCAATAATACCAAACTATCAAGCATGATAAATCATTAAAACTATCAATGAAGATAAATCAAGATTTTTTTGCATAAAACATGATAAACACATGAGAATTATTTCATCCACTTGCCTTGGGTCCAATGCAAATCAAATTGAGCTCTAATCACCTCTTAAGCCCACAATCAAACACCTATACCAAAAACCCCCAAAGTCCAACCCTAGAAGATCAAAATCCAAGAAAAACAAAACGAAATCTTCCAATAAACGAAATGGAGCTTCCCTTGGGCTAAACAAAAAAGATTCTAAAAGCTTGGAAGGATCACTTACCTAGAAGTTCTTCAAAAAGCAAGGTGTTGTTCAAAGGAAGTCTTGGAGTGGGCTTTTTTTTCAAAAATGGTGTCAAGATGAAGCCCTTGAGATGAGGAAGAAGATTGTAGCCTCTAATTTTCCATTAGCACTAGCTTGGTGGGGGATTAAAGATGAAGAAGCAAGAAAAAGGACAAGGGAAAACCCTTAGGGCTGAGATTTCTCTTCTCCTCTAGGGTTTTTGCCAGAAATGGGAAAAATGAAGAAGAAGCTTTCTTTATATAGTAAGTGGGAATGGAGCCCACAACTTAAAAGACTTCTCGGGCTCAAAACATGGTTTTTGGGGCTTCAAATGAATTCGACGAAGAAGACAAAGTTGATCGGCGAAATTTTTAGTTTCCAAAAAGTATATATTTTGCACATTTTGGTGACATTAAAATTGGTGTCCAGATTTTGGGTAAAAAGACCATTTTGCCCTCAAATTGCGAAAAGTCGGGTTTAGGGTCCTCGAATGGAAACGATGTCAACATGAAAGTTGTAGGGATTAACAAGATAAGTCCAATGGGGTTAAAAACACGATTTTTGGAAATCATTGGTAAACCCCCAATCTCACACAATACGTAACAAGAACCCCCCAAAGGGTCCCATAAGTAAAAAGGCTCTCCAAATTCCCCAAAGCTATTATAAAGGCTATTCTAATCTCAAACTTAATCAAAAACTACTAAACACACTTAAAACTAAAACACAACTTAATTAACTCTAATCGAGGTCTCTTGGGTCGGGGTCTTACATATGTAACATGGGCATTTATAAAACCTTATGGAATCATTGTAAATCCATTTAAAGAGTCTAAACAATAATAGCAATAAATCATGATAAAACGATCGAAAGACCAAACATAAATATCAACCACTCCAAACTCCTTCCAAATCGATTCGGAGAAAACATACGAATTTCCAGGGTAAACCACTCAAATACACATCAAAGTAGTTTGTATAAAATCATGCGATCAATCCTTTCGAACATGGAAAACCACATGATTTTATAACAAATCACCGATGCTATTCAAATTAATTCACCGAAGAATACAAATACATTCTCTGACTTGAAATGGAATGGAATAGTGTCGAATGACTTAATGACTTACCAAGGAACCATCTCAATACACATTTAACCTTTAAACATTGATTAATAAGAGAATATGTTTGATGCCAATGAAAATCCACAACATTTAAATGATAAAGTGCGCATTGAGACTTGAAAGATTCCCGGGTAATTTCACATATGCTCATTCTCTCATTGTTCTCATTCCCATTTCACAATTCCCAAGTAACACAATTTACCCAAAACTTTCACGGGCTTCTAGGCATTAAAAGGAAGATTAATGGGCCTCAAAGTAAAGAGGAAAGGGGAATGAAATGGACCTTAAGCAGGCCTAAAAGAATTAATGAGAAAGCCTTAAAACAGGCCCACACAACAGGACCCAAAACTGGCCCAGGTCCGCTCGAGCGGCCCAAGGTCCGCTCGAGCAGACCCCATCCAGAACCTGGGCCGCTCGAGCGGACCCAGTTCTGATGGGTCCGTTCATGTGCACTACTTGCATTTTTTTTTTTTTGCCATTTTTTTTTATTTTTCATCCTCCTTTCCTCCTACAACAAATTCCATACTATTTAGGTCTCCCATTGCCATGACAAAACTCCATTAAATCATATTCACACTAATCATTCCAATTAATCCCAATCATCCATTTAAGGACAAGCTTCACTTCATTCAACAAGATACTAAATTTTGAAAGAACAAGAATTGAATCGAAGTAATAAAATAGAGAATGAAGATTTCAATTCTAACAAAACCATATCTCAAATGAAGTACATAAACCATAGCTCAAATCATTAAAAGATTAAATCCATAAATCATAAAGAAGATGGAACATACAATGAGAATAATGAGATATCATTAATATATACACAACCATCAAATCAACTGAATATTTACTTGCCTTGGGTCAATAGGAGATGCAAATCACTCTAAGATGGTCCTCTTATAGCCCCAAGCTCCAAAATCACAAAACCCCCAAAAATAGCTCAAGAAGAAGCCCTAGAAACCAACCATTTTCAAATCTCCATGAAAACTCTTTGCATATATGACAAAACATTCTAAATGGTTTGGAAAACCAAGATTTGAAGAAAGAAAAGCTTTTGCTCACCTTTGGTAGCTCAAACAAGGAAGAAAGGCTTGGAAAAGTGGTCTCTCCTAGCTCAAATCTCTTGAAAATGGTGTCTTTGGAAAGCCAAGAGGGAGGAGAAGAAGATTGGGAGATCAATCCTCCCTTTAGCACTCAAGATGAGGGGTTTCCAAGAGGAGAGAGAAAGTGTTGGGAGAAAATGCCCTAGACAGCCCCCATGTTGCAGGAAAATGAAAATGGGAAAAAGAGGAACCCATTGTGGTTTTATAAAGGATAAGTGGGCTCGACCCCATGGGCCCCAATCTTACAAAGGCTGAAACTAACAATTGTGGGTCCCGAATGAGATCAACGAAGAAGGCAAAATCGATCAACGAAATATTTACTTTCCAAAAAGTATATTTTCCCTAATTTCTGAAATTTTTGAAATTTATGGACAGATTTAGTGAAAATGTCATTTTTGCCCATTTTTCTCGAAAAATGCGATTTCAGAGCATCAAAATCTAAATGGTCAAAACTGAAAGTTGTTAAACTCAATAAAATGAGTTAAAGGGAGCAAAATTTGTAAATTTTCCAAAATAAGAATAATTTCTCACAAAAATACATTTTACAAAGACCGGGTCAAACTAAAGTCAACGGTCTTCAAAATCTCCAAGGCTATGGAAAAATCTACTCAAACTTAAAAACAAAGTCAAACCAACTCAAATCTCGCTTAAAAAGCTAAACCACGATTAAAACAATACTAAACAGAGGGATTAGGGGTCGGGGTCTTACAAGAAGCCAGGTACATCCTAGGAATCAATTTCCATTGAGACTGGAAAAATAGGATGATAGGCTTATCCCAATGATGTGTACATAGATAAGGTTCTGGTACGGTAAGCTATGCTTTGTACTAGACCGGATATCTGTCACGCAGTATGCCTAGTCAGCAGATATAAGTCTAGCCCAGGTCTTTATCATTGACTGTTGTAAGATGTGTTCTCGAATACTTGAGAAGGACTAGAGATCACATGTTGAGTTATAGCAGTGATGAGTTGATTCCAGTCTATTACATAGATACTGACTTCTAGTCAGATCAGGATTCCAGGAAATCAACTTCTGGGTATGTGTTTATGTTGTAGCAACTTGAGAAGCAACTACGGAAACAGATTGGCTAAAAAGATTCCTTATGGAACTTGGAGTGGTATTTTTGGCAGGACAACCGCTCACAGTTTACTGTGATAACTGCAGGGCAGTCGCTAAGTCCAAGGAATCCAAGAGCCAAAAAGCATGTACAGAGGAAGTTATACATGGTCAGATAGATTGTGCAGAAAGGTGATGTACAATCACCAAGGTAGCCTCTGTAGACAATCTGGTAGATCCCTTTACTAAGCCTTTGACTACCAAAGTCTTTGAGCAAGATGTAAAGAGGATGTGCATGAGATGCAACTCTAACTGGCATTGAGCCCAAGTGGGAGATTGTTAGTTTTATGGACTCAATCCAGTAGATGATATAATAAAATTGATTAATTTCTTTATTTATCAGTATATTCATGCTTTCCTTTCATGAGATGAATGGTGATTTATTATATACTTGCACATAACCAATACGAATGACATGATGGTTCATGAGATGAACTGGAGCCCACAAGTATATTAGATGTAACACATGTGTATGGATGAGATCCACATACAGGAGACATGTGTGACAAATCTTATACTTAAATATCTTCACAACCAGTGATGAGACTGGACATCTCATACTGACAAGGTTGCAGCACTTTGATCACTATGAGATAGTGTGATTTGTCTCGATCATCAGAATGGAAGATTCTGGATCATAGTGCTGGTACATTGGATGTATTGAAGGACCATGAGAAGCACCTTATAAAACATTGTCTTTACTTTAAGGTCTGCTCTCATAATTCCCTAGCAATAGGCTCTCAATCCTGAGACATTAATGAACTCAAGTTTCTATCTATTCATTTGCTTTGAGTCACCAATGAGTGAGGCCAACTGTAGGTCAACACCTCGGTGATTTGGGTACGTGGTAGCAGAGCTGTGGGAATTTTCAATGGTCAAGATGGAATCTATCTCTAATATCCCCTTGTGCAAATTAATGGATTTATCATTGGTAAGTGCGCACCCATTACGATTAAGAGTTAATTGGAAAGGTACCTATGATCATTATAATTAATTGGGGCTCAAGGATAACAAGATATGGATCTAGTTTGGAAGACAGGTCCAATTGATCCATGGATATTGATAGAGGGGTCTACTTGTGGTAATGTGGAAGTTTAGGGTCTTCTATGTAATATTTCTAAGACTGGAGTTCAATTGCATTTATATAGTGGAGTTATTTGCAATTAACTGTGGGCCCGGATTACACATGAGATGTGGGGTTGCGAGTCCCAGTTGGAGCTAGCTTTCTAAGGAATCCCTAGTGGTCCCCACGCTAGCCCAATTATTAGAAAGTATCTAATTCTAGTTGAACTCTAAAAGGAAAGTTACTATTTCTATTTGAAGTGAGACTTCTAATAGTGGTAATAGTAGACTTACTAATTTTAGTAGAAGTGAGACTTCTATTTTAATTAGAAAGGAATTGGAAAGTTACTAATCATATTTGAAGTGAGACTTCTAATTATGATATGGTAAGTTACTAATTAATGGAAATAAGACTTCTATTGTAATTAGTAAAGAGGAGGCAACTTGCAAAAGCTATAAATAGAGGAGAAGAGGGCTGGACGTCCAAGCATGCTACATACCTAGGGATTCTCTCTAGTGCAAAAGTTGCACGAGTTTTTCCTCTCTTCTCTCTTCTAGTTCTCTTTCTGGTTCCTCCCTAAAGTTCCTAGTAGTTTTCTCTTGAAGATCCCACCATCTTCTTAAGAAAAAAGGAGAATCTGATACGGGTCATAGCGTGGAAGATCAAGAGGTATTGGAGATTCCTATTTGATTAGTGAAAGAGTTTCATCATCAAGGAAAGACGCAACTTCTCCATAAGAGCACAACCGAGCTCCAAAGCTATAATCCACTTCCTTGCATGTTGTAGATTATTATGGATGCTTATTAGTTGCTGTTTCTATCTTCTAGATAGATTGTATTTACTGATCATGATGGCTGAGATTTAGGACTTGGATCTTGGATTGGGTTTTATAGCCTTCTGGATAGTTGATCCCTGCATCAAATGGGTCAAAAGTTTTTGAAACCTATCTTAGAGGCCCACCCTATTTCCAACAAAATGTAGAATGAATGTAAACCAAGTTGTGATTTAACATTAGTTGTAATGGATGACCGGGAATACTCCCTTCATCTGCATTCTGTCCCCTTGTTGTTTTGCCTTCGTGGTTTTCTTTTCGTAAAATATTTTAATGTTCTGTGTACACTGAAAATGACCAAATGTGACAATGTTGTGTGATATATTTGACATCCATACCAGTGTAGTAGATGGTTACTTTTTACATTGTATCCCGTGTTGTTTGTTACTTCATGTGTGATTGGAATTCACATGGTCAATTCCTGAAGCTTTTATTTGTGTGGATTTGATTATATGACAATGAATCTGGTTGGAGGACTGATGTAGATGTGCCACATGTATTTGAATGTGGCCTGTGGGTGTGGATTTGATTATATGGCAGTGACATGAAGCTTTTATGTTGTTTACCATTTACTTGTTGTGGACAGTGGTTGGTGGACTAGTTATATTTGCCACATGATTTCTGTAGACTCCGCGGTCGAGTGATAAATCTGCATGGGATTTGCGATCTGGAGAAGGTAATTCGAGTAGTAAGTGTAGGTGCAGAAAATAATGACCCACAATAACTGGGGAGCCTTAGAGGACTTATCCAAACTGGTGATGACTGGGTACCATCCGAAAGCCTGAAAGAGAAGAGCAAACGGTCAGAGGACCCTGGCCTGGGCGGCGCAAGGCTCTCCGATGCCAAAGTCAGTGAGTGAACTGGAACAATGGGAGGAGAGGAGAAGAAGAAGAGAGGCAGAGTAACAGATCTCTGGGTTTTTTTGTGCGTACCTTGCATGTGAAAGGCAGTTCTATTTATAGACGATTTGGAAGATATCTTAGACGATATCTTGGTGTGGGTCCCATGATTCGACTGGGAAGTCATGCTCAGCCCACGTTGCAATTAATGCGGTCCAATCCAGCCCACTCTGCATTTAATGTCAGTCGGATCAGCCCACGTTGCATTAAATGCGCGTCACGTTGGGCCAGATCGTGTTGGGCGCCTTTGACGGTTGGGGTACCATCGGATCCGCCCTCGGGCCCTGCCCTGATGTGGCTTCAGCCGCTGGATGCCGCCTTGTCAGGGATCTGGCGAAGATTGTGAACGGCTGGATGTCGCATCTGTCTCACTAGCTCGTGCCCCTGTTCCTCCATGTGCCTGATGACGTGGGGGAAGAGGGGTGCGAGTGGAGGTTCTTTCCTGCTTCAGCTTTCGTCCCGGTCCCCTCAGCCGAGGTGGAGTTCTCAGCCGAGATGGGCACACGGTGTAGTCGAACTCGGCGCTAGCGGCCCGGAGTTGTCTGACTTCGGCTGCGGCCTCTGCTCGGTTAGCCGAGGTGAGTTTGGTGCCACGTGGATGGCACGTGAGGGCGCTTAGTCTCATCTGATGGCGGTGATTAGCTTAATCCTGAGTTCCGGAAATCTCCCCACACAATTGCCCCCTAGCTTTTGACCTCTTAAGCGTCCTAGCCTTTAGTGGTCGGAAGCTAGAAAACTCGTCTGGGGATGCGGCGATCATTGCCTGGTGTCGTTTCAACTCTTCTGAAGCAGTAAATGCTCTGCCCCATCTGTCCTGGGAAGCGAATCGACGGCTACACGCGTAGCCTCTTCACTGGTTGCGCTGTCTTATTGATGGAACGGGCGCGGATCGCGAAATCCGTCCTTTCGAATTTTGAAAGTAGCGCGCGCCGAGGGCTCCCTTTCCATAAATAGGGTCGTCTTCTTCCTTTCTTGTTTCTGATTTCCTTTTGCCTTTGCTTTCATCTTTGATTTCTGCTCTTCCGCTGCTCGAGATTTCTCTAGCGAGGACGACCATAGGACGTGCCCGGATCTGTTCTCGAGTCGCCCCTTTGTCTCTGTAAGTCGCTCCGTGCCTCTGTGTAGCTTTTCTTTGGGGTTTCGCAACTTTTAGGGTTTAGCTTTTGTCGTCACTCCTCTTTTAAACATGGGCACCCCTAGGTTCGATTTAGATACTGAAGAGGGTATAGCCAGATTTAGGGCCGCTTTCAGTATCCCGGAGGGAGTCCTTCTCAAGCCGGCGGACTCCGTCGACTATGCCACGATGCGCTGGTCTTGCGGCTGGATGCAGTTCCCTCTGATCTCTGTGATCGAGGGCGGGGTCAAATTTCCCCTATACCCCCTACTTAGGGCTTGCCTCAGTACTTGGTCCCTTACCCCGTGCCAGCTGATGCCCAATGGCTATAAGGTCATCATGGGCACGGCGAAGCTGAATGAGATTCTGGGGACCGACCTAGGTGTCCACGATATCGAGGACACCTATGATATCTGCAAGGCTGGGGAAGGGAAATACTATCTCCAGGTGAAGCCGCAGCGAAGAGGCTTCGTCCTGGCCTTGGAAGATTCAAGTAAGAATGCCGAAGAAGCTTTCTTCTATGTGTCGGGGGACTGGGAGTTCGGCGCTGGCGAAAGCAGGAGGCTAACGGTCCCACGCCGCCCCGGGACAGTCCCAAGTAAACATCGCTTCTTTTCTCTTACCTTCTTTGCTTGATTTCGACGATGCCGAGCTGACACCTCTATTATCCGTTATGCAGAGGCAGGTGCGAGGCGACGCCGAGCTGCGAGTGAAGGCTGGAGGAGGAACGCCGACGACATCAACAAGGTTGAGAGATACAAGGGGCACGAGACCAGGTCGGCTTGGAAGCTGCTCGGATACACGCCGAGGTACCGTGGTCACTACCAGAGGACCGGAGTAGTCGAGGTGGACGAAGCGCACCCTGACCGTCCAACCGTCTCCGTTGCCGTGCCTGCCGGGATCCCTTTGACCGATCCTGCTACGAGCCGAGCTACGTCGGGTGCCGAGGCGTCCACTTCTAGCTCGGATCCGCCGAACCTGACGCAGATAGTGGACGCTTACTCTTCTGACCGGGAAGGAGACATGGAGGGAAGCTCGAGGGAGCCAGTTGTGAAGGACCTGGCGGCCAAGTTCAGGCTGAGGTCATCATCTTCTGGGGCGCCATCATCTGCCAGTACCCGCTCAGCTTCGGGCTCGGGGGGTGCTGGCGCTTCTTCTGCTCCTGCCCCCGCTCCGAGCGGGGGAGTTCGGCGACGCTCGCCAAATCGCTCGAAGGAGGGGTCCCCGCCTAGGAAGAAGTCTAAGGCGGGGGAGAAGGACTTGGGGGCTGAACAGCCTCCGAAGGGCAAAACCCCTGCGCGGGCCCCCGGAGTCAAGGCTCCGACTGAAAAGAGCGCACCGGCTGAGAAGAGTGCGCCAGCCGAGAAGAGCGTGCCGGCCAGCAAGTCGACCGGCGGGACGGCCCGCGAGCTCGCCATCTCGGCGGGGCAAGGGTCTGGATCGTCCTCCGGACCCCGAACTGCCCCAGCGCCATGGAGGCCGAGGATGGAAACGCAGCCCGGTAAGCCTCTGAACGTCGAGGATCGGCTGCTGGGGAACGCCGACGTCATCGGAGCTCTCGCCAAGGTCTGCGCCCTGCCGCGGGACATGGAGACGCACGAGAGGTTCGACAACGAGAGCCTGATGGTCTCAGCGATTCAGGCCAACCTTCTGGTAAGTGTTTTCAGCGTTTTTCTTCAAGTAATTTAGCTCGACTGCCCCAGCTTGACCCATCTTTCTCCATTTGCAGAACGTGCAGAGGCTCCTGACCGTGGTGGGACGGAGTGACAGGAACACTGCAAGGGTCACTCAGCTGGAGTCCGAGAGGGATAAGCTGAAGAAGGAGCTGGAAGAGCAGCGGAAGGGAATGGAGGGGCTGAAAAAGGCCAGCGCTGAAGAGTTTGCTCGGCTGGCGTCGGCTCTGACTGATGTCGCCAAGCTCACGTCGAGAGCTAACCATCTGAAAGGTGAAGTCTGGGCGAGGAACAAGAGGGCCTCCGAGATAGAGTCGGAGCTGGCCAGATTGAAGGCCGAGTCGGTGGCCGAGGGGACGAAGTTGCGCGGGGAGGTGCTGGCCGGGCGCTCTAAAAAGGAGAAGCTGAAGATGGCGAACGCCGAGCTGGAAAAGGAGAAGGCCTCCCTTCTATCCGAGGCCCAATCCGCTTTCCAAAAGGGGGTGGACCATGCCACGGAGCTGTATGAGAAGCAGGTAAAGGAGATCACCTCCATTCTGTTCGAAGAAGGATGCCTGGCCGCACTGAGACGTGCGGGGGTTCCCGAAGACCATCCTGTCTATCGGGACCTGCCGAAATATTCGGACCCGGCTCCTGAGCCGAGCTCCGCTCCTACGGCTGGAAGTACCCCTGACGAAGCTCCTGCAGTCGTTCCTGCTCCCGACGATGCTCCAGCTGCCCCGGCTTCGGCCGTGCCTCAAGATGAGGCCCCTTCTGTCCCTGCTTCGACTGAGGTGCCGGTTGAAGCCCCTTCTGCCAGCGACGCTCCAAGCAAAGTCACGGTTTCGGCCGAAGCCACTGATCCAGCAGACATGGTGATCGACCCGGTGGAGTCGCCGAAACCACAGTAGCCTTGCTCCTTTTACTTCCTTTGGCCTTTCATTTGTAATATTTTTGCTTTCAGCTTTGTAATACTTTATGCTATTAATGAAAAACGGGCTTCTTTACTTGGGCATTTTTCTCTCCTTTGCTTCTGGCTGTGCTATTGAATGGTATTGAATGCCTTTACTGTGACGCGTGACCCTCGAGGTAGAGAGAGAGTCAAACGGTCTTCATAACTGTCTGTGCCGATTCTCCGAATTCTGAGACCATAAATAGCAATAAGCACGGTGATACGGCCGATGAGGGAAACGGGCGGACGTCTCCACGTGGCGCCACAGGAATCGCTGGTCAACAGACAGGAGGGCGTGCGTCCCATGTAACGCGTGGGAGATTTCACCCCTTAACTTCCTTCGGAGATTGAGCCCTTCTCCTTCCTATAAGTAGGGGCAGTAGGCTCGCCGTGGGAGAAGAAAAGAAAAGAACTTAGGACAATTTAATTCACATAGTTGTAGGAACCATGTCCAGTGGACGTTTTGGAACCTTTGATCCGGGGGGAACCCCTGCGCCTGTGGACGGCTATCTCCGAGGGGGGAAGCCCGTCGTGGTCTGCGCGCTCTCTGAAGGAATTCCCCGTGGACCACGCGCTCTCTGAACGCGGGTTCACGGCCAACCGTCCCTGGTCCGGTTGCAGGGGAGACCTCTGCAACTGTGGGATGGTGGCGCCCTTTGCGTCTGGCGATCCTGCGGGGTCCTAGGTCACGTCAAGCTCCCTACGAGCCCCTTGCGCCGTGTCAGGATCGCCGAGTTAAGGGTGGGATTGAGGCCCGCTGGACCTGGGGGCTCTTCAAATTTTGGTCTCACTGACCGGAGGGTGTTGAAGAGCTCAGCGAGGTCCAGGGCCTCCGAACTGGAGGGGATCCTGAATGCTTTGGTCTGACCAACCATAGCGTGTTGTAGAGCTCACTGGAATTCAGGATCCCTTAGAACCTCCAGGCAACGAACCGGCGTCTTCGAGCCTGCAGCCTGAAGAGTCGGTGAAGATCAGAGTCTTCCAGTCTCACTTTATTTTCTGTTTTTAGAGGACTGCGATCCTCCTTTCAGTATTTTTCTTTTATGTTCTGTAACTCTTGTAATGAAGCAGTTTGCAATGAATAAAAAGGGAGAATTTTGCAATCACTTGAATTGTGTGCAATGCTTTTTGTCTTCTCTTTTACTTTCCTTGCACTGTCTTGGAATATTTATGTTTTTGTGCTGCCTTTTCGTGCTCCAGTGCTTGCATAGTTCTTTCTTAAAAACTGTCTTTGGCCAAAATGGTTGGCTTTGGCCGAGACGAACTGCTTGTGCGCCGAGGTGGAGCCAGTATACCGCTGGTCTCGGCTATATGAGCATGAGTTCGGCAACGGTCTTTGAGGGGTGTATAAACCCGGGCTTTAGGAATTCAGCCGAGTGTTCGAACTCGAGGCCTCCTTCCCGGGCTACGAACCCTTGGAGTGGGATAAAACCCTGACTTTAGGAATTCGGCCGAGTGTTCGAACTCGAGGCCTCCTTCCAGGGCTACGAACCCTTGGAGTGGGATAAAACCCTGACTTTAGGAATTCGGCCGAGTGTTCAAACTCGAGGCCTTCTTCCAGGGCTACGAACCCTTGGAGTGGGATAAAACCCTGACTTTAGGAATTCGGCCGAGTGTTCGAACTCGAGGCCTCCTTCTAGGGCTACGAACCCTTGGAGTGGGATAAAACCCTGACTTTAGGAATTCGGCCGAGTGTTCGAACTCGAGGCCTCCTTCCAGGGCTACGAACCCTTGGAGTGGGATAAAACCCTGACTTTAGGAATTCGGCCGAGTGTTCGAACTCGAGGCCTCCTTCCAGGGCTACGAACCCTTGGAGTGGGATAAAACCCTGACTTTAGGAATTCGGCCGAGTGTTCGAACTCGAGGCCTCCTTCCAGGGCTACGAACCCTTGGAGTTGCCGGGGTCAGTCAAAGAGAGACGACAGATTGATGACAGGGCAAAAAGCTGCTTTCATTGATTCGGGATTCATTACATCTTTAGAAATAGAATTTCTTTAGGTGGGATGCATTCCACGGTCTCGGCAGTGGCTTGCCTTCTAAGTCTTCGAGCTTGTAGGCTGATTTCCCTGCTAGTGAGACCACCCTGAATGGGCCATGCCAGTTCGGAGCCAGCTTCCCTTCGTTTGGTTCTTTGTCAGCTGGCAGGGCCTTCTTTAGAACCAGCTCTCCCACGGAGAATCTTCTTTCTCTGACATTTTGATTGTATGCTCTGGCTAACCGCTGCTGATAGTCGGTCAGTCGCAGGGCTGCTGCTTCTCGTCGCTTGTCTGCCAGCTCCAGCTCCATTGCCAGGTTCGTGTCATTTCGGCCTTGGTCGACCAGCTCTGTCCTCAGGGTGGGAAGGCCGATCTCTAAAGGAATGACCGTCTCCATCCCGTAGGCCAGAGAGAAAGGTGTCGCCGAGGTGGACCTCCTTGGAGTTGTTCTGTATGCCCATAGCACGCTCGGAAGCTCTTCTGTCCATCTTCCCTTTGCCTTGTCCAGTCGCTTCTTCAGGCCATCCAGGATCACTTTGTTAGAGATTTCTGCCTGGCCATTACTCTGTGGATATGCCGGAGTGGAGTAATGGTTTCTGATGCCGTGTTCTCGGCAGAAGTCTTTAAAGGATTTGGAGTCGAACTGGGTCCCGTTGTCCGAAATCAAGGTCCTGGGGATGCCGAACCTTATTAGGATATTTTTCCAAACGAAGTTCCTGGAGTCCCTGTCCGTGATTGAGGACAACGGTTCAGCTTCTATCCATTTCGTGAAGTAGTCGGTAGCGACTATCAGCCATCTCTTGTTCCTTGGAGCTCGGTGAAGAGGCCCCACGATGTCCAGGCCCCATTGAGCGAAGGGCCATGGGCTAGTGAGGGGACTCAGATCTTGCGCTGGCTGATGGAGAGAGTGGGAGAACTTCTGGCACTTCTCGCATCTCCTGGCGTAAACCTGCGCGTCCTTCTGCATGTAGGGCCACCAGTAACCCTGGCTTATCGCTCTGTAGGCCAGTGATCGACCTCCTATGTGACTGCCACAGATTCCTTCATGGATCTCATACAGGAAGTCGTCCACTTTGCTCGGGTGGACGCATTGAAGGTATGGGCCTGTGAAGGATTTCCTGTAGAGTTTCCCTTCGGGAGAGAGCCAGAATCGAGCTGCCTTGAGTCTGATCCTGTGGGCTTCAGTCTTGTCCTCAGGGAGCTGGTCATCCTTTAAGTAGGCGATGATTGGATCCATCCAGCTTGGGCCGAGATCTGCATAGAGGACAAGCCGAGATGAATGGAGTTCTAAGCTTGACCTTGATACTGACCCAACCTCGACAGTCCTTTTCTTCCCTGCTTCGACGGCAGAGGCCAGGTTTGCGAGCGCATCTGCGTGCGTGTTGGTATCTCGGGATATTTGCCTGACCTCGGCTTTCTGGAAATGAGACAGCAGTTTTTTCGCAAGGGCTAAGTAGGCCGCCATCCTGTCGTCCCTGGCCTGGTAGTCTCCAGCGAGCTGGCTAGTTACCAGTTGAGAATCGCTGAAGATCACCAGGTGCTGGGCTCCGAGGATTTGGGCGCTATTTAACCCTGCTATCAGTGCTTCGTACTCTGCCTCATTGTTTGTCGCTTTGAAGTCCAGGGTGAAAGCCTGCTCTATGACCAGACCCTCTGGCGATTGGAGGACTATGCCGGCACCAGCTCTCTTGGAGGTGGATGACCCGTCGACAAAGATCTTCCATGCCGAGGTGGGAGGTTGTTCGACCTCAGTCAGTTCTGGCTCGTGCCCTGTGCCCC
Source organism: Litsea cubeba (assembly GCA_012931725.1). NCBI lineage: Eukaryota > Viridiplantae > Streptophyta > Magnoliopsida > Laurales > Lauraceae > Litsea > Litsea cubeba. The sequence goes on from CM022944.1 coordinate 62,116,894, forward strand.
CCAGTGCCGTGCCAGGCTGGGTCGGAGCCGAGCTGGGCGAGACGAACTCAACGATGAAGTCCGCCAGAATCTGGGCTTTGATCGCAGTTCGGGGACGGTACTGTATATCATACTGCCCCAGTTCAACTGCCCACTTTGATATTCGCCCTGAAAAGTCAGCCTTCTTGAATATTGAACGGAGTGGATGCTCCGTGATCACCACAATGGTGTGGGATTGGAAATAATGGGAGAGCTTGCGGGAGGCACTGACGAGAGCCAACGCAAGCTTCTCCAACAAAAGGTATCTGGTCTCGGCATCGAGCAGGGTCTTGCTCGTATAGTAAATCAGTTTTTGAATTCCCTCGTCCTCCCTGATGAGGACGGAGCTCACTACGTGATCCGAGACCGCAAGATATAAGTACAAAACCTCACCCGCAGCTGGGGTGGATAGCAAGGGTGGTGACATCAAATAGGTTTTGAGCGCGGCCAATGCCTGGTCGCACTCAGGGGTCCACTGGAATTTTAAATTTTTCTTCAGAAGCTGAAAGAAAGGCCTGCACTTATCTGATGACCGGCTGATGAAGCGATTGAGTGCTGCAGCCATTCCCGTGAGCTTCTGGACTTCTTTCGTGGTAGAGGGGCTCTGAATGCCCTGGATTGCGGTGATCTGGTCCGGATTAGCCTCTATCCCCCTCCGCGTTACCAAGCTACCGAGGAACTTGCCAGAGGCTACGCCGAAGGCGCACTTGGAAGCATTTAGCTTGAGCTTGTACGCGCGAAGGATGTCGAAGACTTGGCCAAGATCCGCCAGGTGGTCGCTGGAGTGCACTGATTTGACGACCATGTCGTCGATGTACACCTCTACCGTTCGGCCGAGCTGAGCCTGGAACATCTTTGTCACGAGGCGCTGATAGGTCGCCCCCGCGTTCTTGAGCCCGAAGGGCATCACCTTATAGCAGTAAGTGCCGCGGGGGGTTATGAATGACGTTTTCTCTTCGTCAGGCTCAAATAGTGGGATCTAGTGGTAGCCTCTGTATGCATCGAGGAAGCTCATTCGATCATGACCAGCGGTGGCGTCGATCAGTTGGTCAATCTTTGGAAGGGGGAAGCTATCTTTAGGGCAGGCCCTGTTCAAGTCTGTGAAGTCCACGCACACCCTCCATTTACCAGTTTTCTTCTTGACCACCACCGTGTTGGCCAGCCAGACCGGGTACTGGACTTCCCGGATGGCTCCTGCCTTTAGCAGGTTGTCGATCTCTTCGACGACCGCGTCTGTCTGCTGCAGCCCTGTCCTTCGGGCCTTCTGCACTACTGGCTTGTGGCCGGGGTCCACATTTAACTTGTGGCACATGACCTCAGGGTCGACCCCAGGCATTTCACTTGGGCTCCAAGCAAAGACGTCGACGTTCTGCATCAGGAACCTTGAAAGCTCGGCTCTTTCTTCGTCGGGCAGCTGGGTGCCGATCAGGAAGAACCTATCTGGGTCTGCCGAGTTCAGCCTAACCTCGGCCAGGTCCTCGATGCTTTTCTTCTCGGGATCTCGTCCGATTTCGTCTAGGCCTTTCTCGAATTCGGCGAGGTTGATGCGCTCTGACTCCTTCACTGCTGGGACCGCGGCCAGCATGCACTACCTGGCCTGCTGCTGATCTCCCTCCACCGTGACCACTTCCATTGTGCCCTCCTTACTCTCGAGGACGAACTTTAGTTTCTGGTGGAGGGAAGAAGGGACTGCCTCCAACTTGTGGAGCCACGTTCTGCCCAAGATGACGTTGTAGGGAGAAGGGGCGTCCACGACCAGGAAGTCGGCCAACACGGAGGCGCCGCCGACCCGGGTCTCCAGGGTGATCCTACCCTTGGGGTAGACTGGCGTGGCTGACAACCCTAGTAGGGGTGCACGGACCTCTGTGAGGTCTGCTTCCGAGAGGTTCATATTCTTGAAGCAGTCGTAGTAGAGGACCTCGGAAGAGCTTCTGGAGTCGACGAGGATCCTCTTCACGGTGAAGTCTCTTAGCTTCATTGTGAGGAGCAGGGGGTCGTTGTGAGGGAGCTGGATTCCCTCTAGATCCTTATCTGAGAACGAGATCGAGGGTCGGTCTCGGCGAGCTCTCTTGGATGCCGGTGCGAGCTCAGCTTTCATCACCTCCTTCCCATGCGACGCTCGCCTGGCCTCGGCGCGGGCCTGCGAGCCTCCACGAGACGAAGGAGAAGGGACTGAGGACGCTAGATGGATCACGTTAATGATCTTCTCGGAATCCTCACTGTCTGGCTCCCGAGCCGCGCTCCGGTGAACTCAGCCCTCGCTGCCGCCGGCATCATCGGCCTTGACGAATTCTGGAATGTGGCCTTCGCTGGCTAGCTTCTCCAAGTACCACTTCAGAGAATTGCAGTCCTCAGTCTTGTGCCCTTTACCCCTGTGGTAGGAGCAGTAGAGCTTGCTTCGGCTGCCGGTGGTGGGCTCATTCTTCAAGGGCGGAGGCCACTGGAAGAACGGCTTGGTCTTTATTTTGCTCAGGATACGGTACGTCGGCTCCTTGAAGACGACGTTGACGCTCTGGCCGGCGCTGGTGGGAGGTCTGGGCTTCCAGGTGCCCCCAGATCGGGACGACATAAGCTTCGCCGAACTAGCGGCCCAGGCTTGCTTGGGCTCTTGCTTCTGAAAGGGCCCCCCCGCCTCTCTGCCGAGGCTGGTTGCTCTTGTGCTCGGGCTCCGGTCTTCCATCCTCTTCCCGGGCCTGGATTTCGTCTTCCTCCCGGGCGACAAAGCCCTTTATCCGGGACATTAGCTCTGGCATGGACTCTGGAGGGTCTCCGACCAAGTCCTTCCGGAGGTCGTGGCCGGGGATCAGGGCATGTTAGAAGGCGTAGATTGCTATCTCTTCCCTAGTGCCCTCGATCTGGCTGTAAATCGCCCAGAATCGTCGAGCGAACTTGGCGAGGGTCTCACCCTGCTTCATTCTCAGAGCGAGAAGGTCCCCTTCCTTCTTGGGGACGGTGCTGTAAGCTTGAAACTTTTTCAGAAAGGAGAGTTGGAGCTCCTTCCAACTCGAAATCGACTCCTCTGGCAGGGCGCAGAACCACTTCAGAGGGAGGTCACCCAAACTGGAAGAGAAGATCTTGCAGTTAAGGTGGCCCTCATTTCCCGAGATGGACAACTTCTGGGAAAAGTGGCGGAGGTGAGCGGATGGATCGGACAGTCCGTCGTAGGGGACGAACCGCGGGACGGAGAACCTTTTGGGCAAGGGGGTGCGCTCGATGTCCCTCGTGAAGGGCGAGGCCCCTAGATCGGTGTGGCCACAGATCTGCTTCTGGTCCCGCATGTCCAGGTTGCGCTGAAGAGCCAACCTGACACGCTTGTCAAATCACTCCTGCTCGTCGTCCCTTTCTGGAGTCTGGGCTCTTGACTTTCGCTTGGAGTGGTTTGGGCTGTGATGGCTATGATTTCGGCCATCGCGGCTACGATGACTTCGGCTGTTGCTCGAGCCTTCGTCATGGATCTGGCTCCGCTTCTGGTCCAGATGGTTTCTGAGATCCTCACGAGGAGGCTGGGCTGCCCTGCTGGGGGCGTCCTTCTTTTTTCCCTGAGGATCAGAGACTTGCCTCAACGAGGCAGTCTGCACTGCTCTCAGCTGCTGCTGGAGTTCGCGGATTAACCGCTCCTGCTTCTGGAGGAGAGCATTTTGAGCTGCAACATCTCCTCCGGCGGCAGGAGGTTGAACGCGACGCGTCTCCTCCACGGCGAGGGCTTTATCTTTGCGAGGACGCTCATGCCGACGCTCGTCGCGTCGGGGTGGCGTAACTTCGTCTGCTGAGAACGAGGTCTCGAGTCCTTCTTGGAGGGGGACCTCGACGAAAAGCTGCGAGCCTAAGCGGCCCTCGCCTGCAGATGCGCCATGCACCGTTCGGGAACGCCCTTGAGGAGGGACGTCCGTCGACGGTGGTGGCAGCTCGAGCGCTGCTCTCGAGGATTCTCCGCCCTTCCTAGCTTTCGGAGGCATGGCTTCTGGGATATTGAGGTTGAGAAGGTTGGGAAGGTTGGGAAGGTTGGGATATTACTTTCCCACAGACGGCGCCAATTGTAGGTGCAGAAAATAATGACCCACAATAACTGGGGAGCCTTAGAGGACTTATCCAAACTGGTGATGACTGGGTACCGTCCGAAAGCCTGAAAGAGAAGAGCAAACGGTCAGAGGACCCTGGCCTGGGCGGCACAAGGCTCTCCGATGCCAAAGTCAGTGAGTGAACTGGAACAATGGGAGGAGAGGAGAAGAAGAAGAGAGGCAGAGTAACAGCTCTCTGGGTTTTTTTGTGCGTACCTTGCATGTGAAAGGCAGTTCTATTTATAGACGATTTGGAAGATATCTTAGAGGATATCTTGGTGTGGGTCCCATGATTCGACTGGGAAGTCATGCTCAGCCCACGTTGCAATTAATGCGGTCCAATCCAGCCCACTCTGCATTTAATGTCAGTCGGATCAGCCCACGTTGCATTAAGTGCGCGTCACGTTGGGCCAGATCGTGTTGGGCGCCTTTGACGGTTGGGGTACCATCGGATCCGCCCTCGGGCCCTGCCCTGATGTGGCTTCAGCCGCTGGATGCCGCCTTGTCAGGGATCTGGCGAAGATTGTGAACGGCTGGATGTCGCATCTGTCTCACTAGCTCGTGCCCCTGTTCCTCCATGTGCCTGATGACGTGGGGGAAGAGGGGTGCGAGTGGAGGTTCTTTCCTGCTTCGGCTTTCGTCCCGGCCCCCTCAGCCGAGGTGGAGTTCTCAGCCGAGATGGGCACACGGGGTAGTCGAGCTCGGCACTAGCGGCCCGGAGTTGTCTGACTTCGGCTGCGGCCTCTGCTCGGTTAGCCGAGGTGAGTTTGGTGCCACGTGGATGGCACGCGGATGGCACGTGAGGGCGCTTAGTCTCATCTGATGGCGGTGATTAGCTTAATCCTGAGTTCCGGAAATCTCCCCACACAGTAAGAATGATAAAGGAGTGAATGTTCAGGTTCTTCTCCGATGCAGGTGTGAAGTTTGTGTATTTTCCCAATTTGATGGTGATTGTATTGGTTATGGTCACTAAATTTGAGTTTTTGTGACAATGTAATTGGGTTTTGTTGAAATTGTTTTAGGCCGTCGAGTGATGATGAGATAAGGGTGAACATACTTGTTGCGATTTCCTGCAATGAGAATAGGCGTGAAGTCGCAGCGATTCAAAACATAGCCAACAAGCATATCGATAAACCTTTACTTTTGACAAGGTTTCAAGTTTTTTTTTTTTTTTTTTTTTTTTTGTTTCATGTATTTAGATGTAGTCCAAGTTCCTTGAGGAATCAATCTATTCCATTACCAAACTGTTTTTCCTCAATATGTAGCAGAATTAAGTAGCATATGTTATGATCAAACTTGTGTTCTGTGTCCATCCAAATCGTTATCAAAGCTTTGTTCCAACTATATCGGGTAAGCTACATTTTGGTTTCCATCCAAATGCATAGTAGAATGGATAAGTAAACTTGGCGGAAGGCTAAAAAAAAAAAAAGATTTGAATGGTAACACACTTACTGGGCTAGCAGTTGATCGTCAGAGAAATGGAGGATGTGCCGGCCCAGACATGGCTGATCGACAGACATGGAGAGAGCTGGCTGGCTATGGAGAGAGCTGGAGACCAAGGCAGCATAGCAAAAACTTTTGAACACCTGCAGAGATGGAGAATGTAGGGCTGCACAGAACCGGACTGCAGACCGGACCGGACCACAAAACCGGACCGGACCGGACCGGATTTGCGGTCTTGGTGGTCCAAATCCGGTCCGGTCCAGTCTGGGCCTTTTGTGGTCCGGTCCGGACCGGACCGGACCGCATTTATTAAAATAATTTTTTTTAAATTTTTTTTTCATAATCTTTGAGCCCATGAGGCATGAGCCTAGCACCCATTTGTAAAACCCATCATTCATTCATTTGACATTTGCCTACTTTTTAGATGTGAGGTGAAAATGAAAATAAAAAAATAAAAAAATCATGAAAAAAAATGAAAAGAAAAAAAAATGGAAACCGGTCCGGACCACTTTAAGTGGTCCAACCGGACCGGTTTGGACCGGACCGGACCGCTTATAAGTGGTCCGGTCCGGTCCTTCATTTTGGGCCGGACCGGAAATTCGGTCGATCACCCCTAGGAGAATGTGTTGGCCCGAACGTGGAGAGAGCGACCAAGGCAGAAGAGGAAAACTTTCGATCGCCTGTAGAGATGGAGAGACAAAGGCAGAGGAGCTTTGCTTGCTTCGATTAGGGCTTTTCAATTGAAAGGGGGGGGGGGGGGAATGAAATAGAAAGGATGGGGCCATCGAAAGTTTTTGCTGTGAGCCAATTAAAGCATACGTTGGTTTCGCACATTTGAGCTTATGCTCCCCTAAACTGGAGAGCCAAATATATATATATATATGAGGAATTCTCAAAAACCTCTCTGTGCAAAACAAAATAATAGGAGACTATACACACATTCAGGCCAAGGCCCAGCCCTGGTGGTGTTTTTCCCTGCTCTGGCCCAGGCCCGTATAACCGACCTGACGGAGCATGGCGCCCTAATACATTTGAGTAATTGGGCTCCGAAAAAAAACATAGAAGTCCATGCTGACAATCGGCCCAGGTCCGTAACTGGAAATTGGAGGCCCATTGCTCGTTATAAAAAATAATAAATAAAAATGGAGGCCCATGGGCATCCATGCAAATACGAGGCCATTTTAAAACCCTAGTTAGCACCTTGAGTCATAAAACACTAAATCGACGGCTCTGATGCATAGCCTCTCAATCCATCGGATTATATTTCTCATGCTGTTATCCTATATAATAGTTATAGCATTCTCTCTCTTCTCCCCTCTGTTTCTCTTTTACACATTTTAGGGTTTTTCTGCAAGTCCGCTCGCCTTTCTCTCTCGCTAAGATGGTAAGATCCGTTTCATCTTCTATAGACTCTTTTTCAGTTTTTTGAGTCCCGGACATTGATTTTATTACGTTTTTTTTATTCTGTCAAATCCGCCTCCTGGGGTTTGGTTCTGGGCGATTTTTTTTTTAGGTTTTTGGCTTTCGTTAGGCGCTTGAGACTCGTTTTCTTCTACAGTGTGATTTTGTTGTTTTTTAGGGTTTAAGCCTTGCAGACTCGTTTGTTTTGTCTAACTGATGGTGGTGATAATTTTTTTCTAGGGCTTTGTTTTTGATGATTGATGAGTCTTGTGGTTTTAGGTTCTTCCGAACGATATCGATCTTCTAAACCCTCCGGCGGAGCTTGAGAAGAAGAGGCACAAGCTCAAGCGGCTCGTGCAGTCACCGAATTCCTTCTTTATGGTAATTTCTTTCACTCTAAATTTGTCGATTTTGCTCGGATGGTGTTTGTAGTTGAGAGTTCAAACTTGTATTGCTCATTTGATTTGAGTTGGTGAATTTGTGATTGACCTTTTTTTTTCCGTAGGTTTAAGTATGATATGGGACCCGCATCGATTTGGTGAAAATCTGATACATATTGGTTGGAAGATACTTTTCATTTTGATGAATTCCCAAAAGAAAAATTAGTTGAGAATGTGGAGTTCTATCATGTAATTAACTGATTTCAATGGGTGAATCTGCAATATCAATTCTTTTATGGTTTGAGTGTCTGGATTGAACCCATTAATGGATCAGGTGAAAAACTGATATTTATTGACTAAATTTAGTCATACACATCAGCACACCAACTGTGTCGGTGTGATTTCAATTGAGCCCAAATTTTTTTAAAGCATGTCCAGAAAATTAGCTAAGAAATTGGGCTTGGCCTGTTTTCCCACGTGGTATTGAAATCCTAGGAAGTCATAGTAGAGGAAGTTTTATTGAAGGATTATTAAAGAGATGAGGAGTGAAGGGTCTTGAGGTGGTGATGTATGTGGACCATCACTTTCGGGGGGACTTAAGTACTGTAAATGGGGGGTCATGGGCGGGCCACATTTGCTGTCAAAGGCATGATCATTTGATGGTTCCCTTTGTATCTTCACCTTTAGTCCATCACTTTCTTGCCGTTGATAGGAAAGAGTAGCTTAGAAATCCTAGAAACTGAATCCTAATAAAGTAAACAGGGTCTTGGTAAATTAGAAATCTAACTCAATTTTCCAATCAGTTGTGATTTTTTTTGCAATTTGACCTCAAGTGTTGTTTCTGATGCGATTTTGCACCACACTCCATCCAAGTGGAGCTTAATCTGCACATACAGACAGTAAAAACTGTGGTCCCATTTTCTGCTCATTCTAGGTAATTGATGTCGCCGGCTGAATGTGGCCTGGACAGTTGGTCCAACTATTCCTTTCAGGATTTGGGCTGGTCCAGCTATTCCTTTCTCGTTTTGCTTTATGATCACCAGTTAATGTCTGTGCTTTGCATTATCTTGGTGTGGCCTATTAGGTTTGAGCATTTAATTAATGTGCATGTTAGCTACAAATATCTAGGTCTAATGAGAAATGCTTCCTAGGCATGATTTATGGACTATTTTTTTAATTCACATTGGGCATCCTGATGAATAACCAATGTTCGTTCTTTTCTCAATATCTCAATTGTAGGATGTCAAATGCCAAGGCTGCTTCAACATGTAAGTCCATTTTACATCATCTTCATTGAATTCCATTTTTCCATTTTCCTTTTTAGATATCTATTTTGCTTGGAAGAATTTTGTCGCTGTGTTAGGTTTGTTAACTTGGTGTAGTTGTCTTTCTGATTTTGTTTCTTGTTGCTTCAGAACTACTGTTTTTAGCAACTCGCAGACTGTTGTGGTGTGTGGGAACTGCCAAACTGTCTTGTGTCAGCCGACTGGAGGGCGTGCGAGATTGACTGAGGGATGCTCATTTAGGAAGAAGGGTGACTGATTGGTGTTCTCTGTGTTTTGCTCCTCAGCAACATTTTTTCCATCTAATTATGGGATTTGTTTTAAAACCAAGTTGAGGCAACTGTTCTTTTTTTAGATTCTATCCATGTTTCTGCTGCAAAATCATAGAGGGCAATGGTTTTTAGTTTTGGATTGAAACTGTTAGATTAATTTGTCAGAATTCTTCTTACTATTAGATCATGTTAGCGTAAGGATGTTTTTTATTGGATTTTGAGTGTTCCTTTCGTAGTTGCTTGTGTTGTGTCCTTCGCATCCATCCTTTATTGAAATAATTTCATTTTGTGTAGGTCTGACTTCTAAGTCATCCTCTTTACTTTTCCCCCTTTTGTTTGGTTTTGATATTTTCATGCTCTAACATGGGTGTTAGGGCTGGATATTGCATCTAAGGAACTGCTTCTATCACGTCACCCCTTGGTGGAGTGATAGAAGATCCAGGTCTTCTAATGTGCATATGGTAAAATGATATGCACTGTGGTATATGCATCACTGATTCTGCAGAGAGATGCAATGCTTTATATGTTACAAAATGTTAATACTAGAATTAATAGATATATCCCTACCTACTGTAGTTTGTTGTCTATCTGAAATTTAGAGGCACCCAGAATGAAATTGGCACATGAATCCATTAATGGTTGCAAGTCTTTTATCCATTTGGGGTATGGATCAGGAGGCACCTTTCAGTTGAAAATTGTTACGTTGGCATGTATGCTTCATGATTTAATTCAAGTAGGCAATGCACTAGTGGCATGTATGCTTCATGTTTTACTTCAAGAAGCCAATGCACGAGCATTGGAGGTTTCTATCCGACGCAGAACGGATAGGCCCATAAGTGGGACCGTCCAAAATAGTTTAGAAATATTTTATTTTTATTAGTAGGTTTTTAATTTTGATTGAGAGAGTTGATTAATAGATTGTGGGTTTGTCCCTGAGGTGCGTTCTCGTTATCGTCTCTGCAGAGACGTGTTGAAGTATCCTTTAGCATCATATTGTTCTTCGGCACTTTCAAGTAAGCCCTACCCTTAGGGTCTGCATCAATTTGGTATCTTCGGCACTTTCAAGTAAGCCCTACTCTTAGAGTCTGCATCAATTTGGTATTAGAGCGAATATCCATATTGGGGATCGGAGCTTATCTTTCCATTCTATCATTCACCTAACTAAGAACCAGATTTCTGGCATCCCGAAACCCAAAATCTGGATCACACCTCAATCCCACTCGGCCGACCACTGCATCTCGCCAAAGTTCCAGTCCTTTAGCCCACCCAAGTTCCAGCCACCGCCAACAACTTCCGATCTCAATGGCCTATCCCCAGTCCCTGCACTCATAACCAATCAGCCTACCCACACCTGTGTCGTGCCTTCACATCCCATCCTCACACAAACTCGAACCCTTCAAAAAAAAAAAAAAAAAAAACTTTCGACCAAATCCTCGTCCCCGAAAGCCCCCTAAGCTTTGATTGAGCCGAAGGTCGACTTGGACCCAGCCCATTTCAGCAGCCCTGCAAGCAACTTAAACGTGTTGCCTTTCTTTTTGTTGAGAAACCTAGGCTTGGGTTCTTGGACCAGGTCAGTTTGTGTGAGTATTCTTTCTGTGATATTGGAGCCATCTGAAATTGGATTTCAAATCCATCTTCACCCGCTTGTTCGTGGAAAGGAGATCGACCCATCAGGTCGGTCTAAATTTTTAGATTGCATTAAAAAAACGGCTCAAAAGAAAAGGGCAGAAGTAGAGTCTCCATCCACGTCCATGGAGGTGACTGGAAATGTTTCGGAATTATCTGACATTGTAGCTCGATTATTTGTAACGATCGCTAAACTCTAAGAAACTTTTGTAAAGATGGATACCGGGATAACAAATTTAGAAGATAATCAACGTGGAGATAATAACCGAGATGATGGAGGAAATATTTAGAATCAACGAGATCAACTCTCAAACAACGTTGATCGAGATCAGGGTTCAAAATAGTGTCCGCTATGTAGCGCAGCGGTCACATTATCGGCTATTTTGAAATTAGCGGCGCTACAGTCTAAACCCTAATTAGGTCAAGCAGTTTTAATTTTAAATGTTGTTTTTCCTATCTCTTCTACTCAATAGCCTTTCTTAAAGTTGTCTCTACCCTTACATGGTAACAAATCACAAAAAAAAAAATATATATATATATATATACACTGCTACCCAAGATTTCAATTCTTTTGATCAATTGAAAAATTCATACCGCTATGCTGCTACGTATCACCGCAACCGTTGCGTAATGCCCGCTATATACCATTTTGGCCACTTTCCGCTACGCCCGCCACAACCACTATTTTGACTTTTGATCGAGATTTAGGGATTAAACCCATGACTTCTGAATATGATGACAAATTGGAACTAGATGAATTTATGGATTGGTTAGTATGTGTGGAGAATATTTGCACACAAGCCAATGATTGAGGGTGGTGGCAACTTGATTTTGCTATTATGCTATGCTATAGTGCGCTGAGTTGAAAAAGAAAATGAGGAATCAAAACATAGATCCTGTTGAGACATTCATTGAAATAAAAAATATTTTGAAACAAAAGTTCCTCCTAGTCAATTACTCTAGAGATCTACGTACAAGCTTTCATGATCTGAAACAAGGATCCAAGTTAGTTGTTGAGTATTCTGAAGAGCTTATGACAATGGAATCTCATTTAAATGAGGCCGATGATGTTTTAAATTGACCGATATTTTCATGGGTTGAGAATAGACATACAACATATACTTGCATTCATGTATTTTGATAATATTGATGAGATCATCCAACATGTCACCCGAGGACATTGCAAATTATCAAGCCCGAAAATTAAGTGCGTCTAAATGGGCTACACAAAAGACCCCATCAATGCAAGATTATAAACCAAGTGGTAGTTCAGAAAAAGCTTTCACCAAGCCAGAATAGGATTGCATGTTTTCATTGTAAACAACGAGGGCATCGATCATTTGAATGTCCCACACACTTACCTCATTGAAAGTGAAGGTGATGTGAGTGATACACCAGATGATCCTAAAAGGAAAGAGACTGAAACCGAGGAATTAGAGATCGTCGGTCCCTATGATGGTGAAACTCTCATGGTCTTCAAGGAGACTACACCAATTGTTGAAAAGAAATGGTTGCAGAAAAATATTTTACGTTCAACAGGTACGGGACATGGTCAAACTTGCACAATTGTGATTGATGGAGGAAGTTGTGAAAATATTATCTCTCAAGCTCTTGTGGATAGCTTGAAGCTGAAAGTTCGAAAGCATTATCATTCATATTTTGTCAAATGCCTCATAACATGTGATGAAGTGGGAGGGTACTATAGAACCATCGCAACTTTGATGGAGTCTAACCTCTCTATTCTTTATGCAAGAACAGGTGTGAGCCTATCCACTGACTGGTGGTTGCCTCCGCCTCCGGGATGGATTAAAGTTAACTTTGATGGGGCCTTTGATGACATAACAGGAAAGGCAAGCATAGGGGGAGTTGCTCGTGACCCTTACGGGAACGTCCTCATGGCCTTCACCTCGGAAGTGCGTGCTCAACATCCGTTGGAGGCTGAGTTACTAGCTCTGCAAAGGAGCTTATTCCACCTCTCCAATACTCCATCCTCCTTAGCCAGATCAAGCCCTGGGATACAGATTGAAGGGGACTGCCTGGTATTCATCACTAATATAAAAAATTCTAGTCAACTGACTTGGGATATGATGCCCTTATGGAAGCGCACCATGGAAATGCTCAGCACATTGGCAAGCTGGACGGTCCATCACTGTAAAAGGTTGGCAAATCGGGTGGCGGACATGCTTGCCCATTACACCATCCCTGAGGATGCCGGCGAAGTCGCACGTATTCCTCTGCTGATAAGCGAAATGATTGCAGAAGAGAAGATAAGAGCAACATCATACACAACAGCGTTCTTCAAACCCACAATGGATGAGTGGATGGGACAACCCAGTGAAACAATCTTACCACTAGCAGGGGGTCCACCAGGTCAGGACCCAAGCAGCAGCCGTCGGTTCCGGACCGGCAGCCTCCCTTTTCCATGATAGCAGCTACAATGGATTTTCAATGGCAGAAGGAAGGAACCACCATTGCTCCCTTTCAGCATAGGTACTTTTGGGATATACTGCATGAAACACACGTATGGTTTTGTCTGCTAGGTGGCTATGTTTTTATTTACACGTCTTTGCATGTTGAGCAACGTCTCTCTATCCTTTCTACTTGTTTTAGTTTTTGTTTTCAATGTTGGCACTGTAACTCCTACTTTTAAATAAAATAATCCTTCTTAGCAAAAAAAAAAAAAAAAAAAACATGTGATGAAGTGCAAGCTTGACATACATGCTAAGTTACTTTCGCAATTGGTGAAGATTATAAAGATACAGTCTGGTGTGACGTGCTACCAATGGATAGTGGTGATATCTTGTTGGATCACCCATGGATGTATGACAAAAATGAAACTCATGGTATGTGCGACAAAACAAATACATTCATGCATGGTAGAAAGCAAGTCACATTTTATCCAAAGAAGCCAGAACCACCAAAGAAAACATCAAGATGCAGTGTCACAAAGGCAACGCGGGGGAATGAGTTTGAGTATACCATGTCAACAGAGGCAACGTGAAGAAGACCCTAGTTTGAGGACAAACTCTTCTTTTAACCTGGGGGAATGACGCATAACGGATAGGCCCATAAGTGGGACAGCCCAAAAATAGTTTAAGAATATTTTAATTTGTATTAGTAGGTTTCTAATTTTGATTGAGAGAGTTGATTGATAGATTGTGAGTTTATCCCTGAGGTGCATCCTTGTTATTGTCTCTGCAGATACGTGTTAAAGTGGTTGCAGACATTTGTTTCCGCACTTACACGCAAGCCTTATCCCTAAGGCCTGCATCAGTGTCACAGTATCACCAGAATGCCTAGCCCTTCCTGGGAGTACTTGGTCACCCAATATGGTCAGACAGGAGGCGGCGGTGAAAGGATTGATCAATGGTGTCAAAGGTGATAATGCCGGGCTCTCCCGGCTATTGTGGAAGTTTGATATGAATCTAAATTCTGAGGTTATATTCTTACCAGGTTGCTCGTCCCACCGAAGAACCAAATCTTTCTTTATTTTCAAGTTAACAAAATCAGAACCATAGCGAAGGGGACCTGGCTTGTAACACACTAGATCGATCATGTGGACAAGTTAAAGGAATTAGAGTATTAGACCCAAGGCCGCCAAGTATGATAGAAGGTGATGTAGCCAAGCCAGTTGCATGTGTTCTCCCTTCCAGTTTGTCAATGTTAATCTGTTGGTTTTAGGAGAATTTTCTCCTAGGAACAGACTGTACAGTCAGCTCTATGGGCCCACTTGGGCCCAATTTTGATCAGTGAAGCTCCTTTCACATTTTTTTTTATCCCCCTCCCTTCTTCATGATTGGGCAACATGCCTAATTTTAAAAATTAGGCTCATTGAACTTGGTTCACCATTGGATTGAATCTCAAAAAATATTTGGTTAAAAAGACCCATTAAACTTCAATGCTCTTAAATCAAGAGCTAAGTTAAGTTGATGGGGCTGATTTTAGAGATCCTTTTCCATAAAGAGATCTTTCCATCTATCCTCCAATGATGGGAAATGGAACCTACCAAGCCCATAGGAGCTGGACCGTAGAAGCCGGGAGGTGAAGATTTTCTGTTTGTTCTGTAGTCGAATGGTTGTCTTCGTTTGGTTCTTGGATGTTGCTTCTGCTTCTTGTCAACTGCCATTTGTCCACTCTTAGTCATCATTTGAACAAATTCTCTCATCGATGAATGAGAAAAAAAAAAAAAAAAAAAAACGGCTGCGAGACTTTTATGCTGTGAAACTGGCTGTTTCTGATGAAGATGAAATTGGACCTATGGAGCCATCGTTTTTAATTGATAGTCCTGGGCCTTCATGCTGGAGCAGATTAATTATTTTTTACCTTGGACCAGATTAATTATTTTTTTCCTTGGACCAGATTCTGCCCTCAGTGCATTGGCCATCATTTACACTAACGATATTGGTCCGTCTTTTTGTGAATTAAAACTTGATACTCATCCTGTGTACTTTGTTTTAGTAAACAGTAAAGAATTGAACTAAATATAACGAGTGACCCTCTCTCTCTCGTAATATCTAACATCCATCCTCGTTGATGTGTGGCATAGAAGTTTGTAGAGTCTCAATGGCCTGAACGCATCAGGAAAAGTGAGTATTTTTTTATTTATATTGGTAATTCATATTGGTATGCTACAGGTTTGGGTCACATCCCGATTTTAAAGAAATAATTGAAAGTCAACCCTCCGTCAAACCCTTTTTGTCAGTTGTCATTCAAGGGTCCCACTCTGCTGAGGGGGGTGGGCTCCTCTCGCGGATGCATAAGGCGTGTGTGCCCACCAGTGTCTGGCAGAGGTTTTTCCGTCATTAAATAAAGCAGAATGAGGGTCAGATTTTGTATGATTCAAATCGAGGGATTTGTTTTACTATTGTTTTTTTTTTTTAAGGGGACTTGAAGTGGATGGACTACCTCCGTGCAACTCAGAAATGTGACCATGATTTTCAGATCATATATACCTTCTACAATCATCTTCCATTTACCAGTGAAATGCCTACCCACTGTACATTTTTATCATCCAGTATAACCAGAATGGTAAAAAAATACACAGAAGAGAAAGCCCCATGCAAGCTAGAAGCAGACACACAGAGCTTTTCACTTTATTCAGTCTGTCCTCCATCACATGAGCTAACATTCATGCTTCTTTCAGCCAAACCGAAGGTTCCTGATTTCTAATTTTGGTGCCACTAGGGATAAAAAATTATCTCTTAAATAGATGGTAGGAATGCATGACAAGTCGACGGGATAACTAAGATAATGACGGTAGTGTCAGTTATAGGACCAGTTTTTTGCAAGATAAATTAGTGGGTTTGGGCTATCAATTGATCAAATGGGCCCAAAAGCTCTGATTGGTTTTGCCCAAAATAGGCTTTGCTTGGGCCATATATAACTGATGGGGCTGATTTTGTGCTTAATTTCATCGAGGCGAATGTGCGTTGTTTTCAATTAATGTGGGGGTTACCTTTCTTGGCAAAAATAACAAAATCAAAGTCACAGGTTCATTCGGGATGAAGCTGAGTTCTGAGTTCTGATGTATGATAATAATTATCCTCTTGTGGGCACAAAAGTTTAAGGGTAAATAACTTTTAAATTTGCTGCTCAGATTATAAAAATGGGATGAAGCTGAGTTCTGAAACACCAAAACACGCACTGGGAGAGTTTGTAAGATCCCGGTCCCACCCTATTATATATTTATTAGATATTATTATTATTATTATTATTATTTTAATTGAAATGTATTAGTTATTTAAGTGGTTAGGATTAAGTGGGGCACACGTTAGATTAGATGCGTGGATTTGTGAGTTGGGTTAATGGGTAGATGACCTGACCCGCAGTTTGACCCGACCCAATGACTTAAGTCCAATACTCTCTTAACCTAATCCCTTTAATCGCAAGTCTTTATCTCTTCCCATTTATCTCTGCAACGTCTCCCGATCATTCTTCGTCTTCTTCCTCTTTTCAACTTCCCAAGCCACTGCAACTTAAGGATCCAACCATCGGAATCAAGATCTGAAGATACCATCATTCTTGGTTCGACTTTCTAATCTCAGGTAATCATCTCCTCAAGCCATTAGAGAAGTAAATCTATACTCTTGGGTTATCTTCTTCTTCTTTCCAATGTTAGGTTTTGGGTAGGGTTATAATAGATGTGGGCATTTCTTTCCCATCTCTTATGTCAGATTGGCGATAGGATTGTGATTGTCACGCCCCGAAACCGGGACCTGCAGCGAACCGATCTCGGGGTGCGAAATTTTGGGATAATTTGAAACTTTTTGTTATAGTTCCCAAGATCCGCGTGAATGAGGATAAACAAATCTCATCACAATCAGAGTATATTTTTCGCGGAAGCTAAACATGGTGTTACGACCCGGAATCCGTGGCCATTCGGGTTCCGTGTCGCACGCAACCAATATCACAAAGCTATCAATCACAACACACTGAGCTGGTAGTAATAAATCTATTATTTCCCGCATATTCAAGTTACAATTAACAAATGTCTTAATTACAAACCCAAAAGAAAAAGGCTGATAAAGCCATACAAGAATATCCAACTAAGCAGAGATCCTACCCAACCATTTCAATACGAACTCTGGTGCCAAACTTGACATCTTGATGATATCAACGGGCAGCCTCTCACGTCAGACCGGCGGTCCCACCGCCTCCTCTGATCAAACACCTACAAACAGAAAGAGAAGAAACTGGCCACCAAACAGAAAGGGTCAGACACGACGGTCTGGCAAGCAAATAATCAAGTAATATGAAATAAAAAGAACATATATAAAGTCTGGCTAAATCATCGTTAAAACGGATAAATGGTCTAAACAATAATGACAATAAATCATGCTAAACGGTCGAAAGTCCGAACATAAATATCGAGACAAATAAACGAACAGTGGAAACAATACGATAAAGGATCGATATCGTAACATAAACAGGTCAAGCATAAAAAGTATAACCGACCAAGAATCATAAACTAAAGTAATGTACAGATAAACACAGGCAACCCACAAATAGCTAAATCCTCCTCTTACCGAAGTAATAAGAGCAAACAGAGCGTAGCCACTGAAAGTGGTACTAAAAATGGATCGGAAACCGTAGCCATACAAATGGGACCGGCAGATAATTACCGTTGCCATGGTCGGTACAGACAGAATCCAAGCTGCAGCTGGCGGACAAAGTAAAGATCCCAAGCCGGGTGATCAGCCCGACAAGGTGACCTAAGCCTAGTGGTGCCTTAGTTTTCAAACTCAAACAGATACAAATCTAACATAATACTAATCCCTTGGCTCAGGGGCTCACACCACATAGCTCTGGCCCCGTCTTGCCTCGGGGTTTTGTTTCGGAATCATAGCCTCTTTGGCTCATGGGCTCGCACCACATAGCTCTGGCCCCGTCTTGCCTCGAGGTTTTTATTTTCAAATACTAGTGTTGTCAAAACAATAGTCTTATCGAAGAAATCCCGAATGTGACAAACATACTCCAAATCTCTGTTTCAAATCGAATCGGAGAAAACATACGAATTTCGATGGTGAACCGTTCAAATACGCATCAAGGTGATTGTATAAAATCATACGATCGCCCTTTCGAACATGGGAAGACACATGATTTTATAACAAATCATCGATGCTATTTAAACTAGTTCACCAAAGAAAACAAATACAAATTCAGATACAATACAAATACATTTTTCTGACTTGAAATGGAATGGATAGTGGAGAATGATTTAATGATTTACCAAGGAACCATCACAATGCACGTTTAACCTTTAAACATTGATTAATAAGAATGCGTTTGATGCCAATGAAAATCCATAATGTTTAAATGATAAAGTGCGCATTGAGACCCGAAAGGTTCCCGGATAATCTCACATAAGCTCATTCTCACATCATTCCCATTTCACAAATTTCCAAGTATCAAAAGTAAATCCAAACTCTTTAAAGTAGGCCCATAGTTGGCCTTAACCCACGTCCAAATAGTCCTCAATAACAATCCAAACCAACCTTAATCAAGCCCACAAACAAGTTTAAAAACAGTCACAAACTAATCCTTAAATGGCCTTCAAAACAATTCTTAAAAACGGCCCCAAACAAACTTCGAACAGGCCCACAAAACTGATTTTTAAAGCGACCAAAACCACCTGAACAGGCCCACAAAACTGAACCTAAGATGACCCAATATCAGGTTTTACACTGGCCCAAAAACTGACTTTGAATGCCCACAAAACAGATTTTCAAATCAGCCCAAAACTAGACTTGAACCAGGCCCACAAACAGATTTTTTAAACAACCCAAACTGAACCTAATCAAGCCCACGAAACTATGGTTTTGAACAGTCCAATGTCAGGCCCAAAGACGACCCAATATCAGATCTGAAATGGCCCAAAAACTGATTTGAATCAGGTCCAAGGAAGCCCAAAGAAGCCCCAAAAGAACAGGCCCAAAAACTGATTCATAAACGGACCCAGGACAGATCTGGGCTCGCTCCGAGGCGACCCAGGGTCCGCTCGAGCGAAAGCCCAGACAGAACCTGGTCCGCTCGAGCGGCCCACTGGGTCGCTCGAGCGGACTGGGCTCTGTCCCAGTCCGGCTGAGTGCAGAAATGCACTCTTCTTCTTCCTTTCTGATTTTTCTTTCTTCCCTCCTTCCTACAGAATTCCAAGATCATTTGGGCCCTTCCTTTGGCCTTCCAAACTCATCAAATCCCATCCAAAATCATTCTAATTGGCCCAAAACACAACACTTTTGAAAGCAAAGTTTTCTCCCTTTCTTTTGAACCCAAAACACTTAACACAAAGAGATCAAATTTTCTAAATGACCAAGACAAGACAAGCTTCTAATACATGGTAAACCATAACATAAATGCAAATCCACATAACATTGATTCCTTCATTCAAAGCAAATCCATAAATCATAAAGAATTAGAGCATGATGAGCAAAAAGCCATGAAACTCAACAAGAACATGAAAACATCATATTAATTGGAAATCCACTTGCCTTGGTCAAGAGAAGATGCAAAAACACTCCATGAAAGTCTCTAATGGCCTCAAGCTCCAAAATCATAAAACCCCCAAAATGGCTCAAAAGAAACCCTAGAAAACCAATCATTGCAAATCTCCATGACAACCCATTGCATGAGTGATGAAAACACTCTAAATGAAAAGGAAAACAAAGGTCTAAAGTTTAGAAAGCCATTGCAAACCTTGAGAAATCCAAACAAGGAAGAAGAGCTTAGATGAGAGCCTTGCTCTAGCCCAAAAATCTTGAAAATAGGGTCTTTGGAAAGCTTGAGAGATGAGGAAGAACTTGGGGAGATCAATCTTCCAAGAGGACTCCACCAAATGAGAGTTTCAGATGAGAGAGAGAGAGTGAGGGAGGAGAGGGAAAAACCCTTGCTCAAAACCGTGCAAGAAGGAAATGAAGGAAGAGGAAGAGAGTTCCTCTTCTTAAGAGATGGGTTTTGTGGGTCCCATTCTTCACAAGGCTGAAAATGGCATTTGCGGGCCCCGAACGAAAACGACGAAGAAGACAAAAACGATCGGCGAAATATCTACTTTCCAAAAAGTATACTTTCCCCCAATTTCTGAAATTTTTCGAAATTCATGGACAGATTTAGTGAAAATGTCATTTTTTGCCCATTTTCCTCGAAAAACGTGATTTTTGAGTATCAAATCAAAATGATCAAAACATGAAAGTTGTTAAAACTTCATAAAATAAGTCAAAATACACCAAATTCAGAATTTTTAGAAATCCGAAAGTAATTTCCCATAAAAAAAAACACTAATCATATTGACCGGGTCAAACTAAAGTCAACGGTCTTCAAGGCTATGGAAAAATCCAATCAAATTCGAAAACAAGGTCAAACTAAATCAAATCTCGCTTAAAAAGCCAAACCACGATTAAAACAATGCTAAACAAAAGGATTGGGGTCGGGATCTTACAGTGATCGAGCGCCCCAGTTATCTCGGATTGGGTATTGGTTAGGATTTGTTGTTTTTCTTCAAACCCCGGTGAAAGGCAAGTACCTAATCATGATTTATATATTTAATACTTGTTTTCTCCTTGATTGGCATGTAGAATCCTTTGCTGCCCTTTTTACGTGATAATATGGTTTTATGATTATGAGAAATCTCCTTTTACATCTATAATTCTATAATGGGGTAATGCTTAGGTGGCTGGTTGAAGTTGGATGCAACCCAAACTCTCCAGACCTGTGTACATCATACCTGAACCAGAATCATCACACAGATCATGTTTGGGGCTGATCTGTGATTTTGATCATGGGACCCAGGTGGGCCACCACTTGCAGATTGGGTCCCCACATCTGATAGGGGACCCAAGGGTGAACCTAACGGTGGTAGACCTGTGGGATTGGGTCCCATCCTGACCACTCATCTAAGGGTTTACACAGTTTTGGGGCGTCAACTCATCAAATAAGATTTATTTTGGATATCCGGCCGCTGGTGGGGTCCATTGGGCTGATTTGATCACAAATCTCAGTCCACACATCCGTATATACATGGTTGGGCGACCATTGTTGTGAGGGTGATCCTGGGATTGGAGATGGTGGGTCACTATTCTAAGCTTCATATTGTCAGGCGTGGAGCATTTTTGTTTAGAATCGGTTCTGTGTTTTCTATGGCTTTGACAGTTGTATACGAAGAAGATAAAGTAGATAAAGTGATGACCTGTTACTGATAAGAATGGGAATAAAGTGGATAAAGTGATGAACATGGGATGACATCATCCATTGTGACTTTTAGTGTGGTGAAATTATTTACATTGACCCTTTTTAATTATGGAAATTTGAAGAAAGGGCCTTAGTTGATGTAAGATCCCGACCCCAGTTCTTTTGTTTAGTATTGTTTTAATCGTGGTTTAACTTGTTAAGTGATATTTGATGTAGTTTGACCTTGTTTTTTGAGTTTGACTAGATCTTTCCATAGCCTTTGAGATTTGAAGACCGTTGACTTTAGTTTGACCCGGTCTTTGTAAAATATATTTTTGTGATAAATTATTCTGTTTTGGAAAAATTACAAATTTTGCTCCTTTTGACTCATTTTATTGAGTTGAAACAACTTCATGTTTTGACCATTTTTGATTGATGCTCAAAAATCGCGTTTTTCGAGAGGGAAAAAATGGGCAAAAATGACATTTCACTAAATCTGTCCATAAATTTCGAAAATTTCAGAAATTGGGAAAATATACTTTTTGGAAAGTAAATATTTCGCTGATCATTTTTGTCTTCTTCGTCGTTTTCGTTCTGGGCCCGCAAATGCCACTTTCAGCCTTGTGAAGATCGGGGCCCACAAACCCATCTTATAAGAGGGAGAGCCTTCTTCTCTCCTTCATTCTCTTGTCTTGCACGGTTTTGGAGCTTGGCTCTTTCCCTCTCCTCCAGCAACTTCTCTCTCTTCTGAATCACCCATCTCATGGAGATTTCATGGAGGGATGATCTCCTAGGGCCCTTCTTCTCCATTTCAAGCTTTCCCAAATATGTCATTTGCAAGGATTTTGAGCTAGGAGAGACCTCTCATCCAAGCCCTTCTTCTTCGTTTGGGATATTTCAAGGTTTGCAATGGCTTTCCAAACTTTAGATCTTTGTTTTCCTCTTTGTTTAGAGTGTTTTCATCACTCATGCAAGAGCTCTCTTTGGAGATTTGAGAAAAATGGATTTTTAGGGTTTTCCTTGGAAAATTTTGGGGTTTTTGTAGATTGGGAGCTTGAGATTCTAGAGCTTGATTTGTGGAGTCTATTTCTCTCAATTTAGACTCAAGGGCAAGTGGATTTCAATTAATATGATGATTTTATTTACTTTGCTTCATATCATGATGTTTTTATGCTTTGTTCTAATCTTCTTATGTTTCATAGATTTTCTTTTGGTTTGGAGGAGAAATGTTGTGTGTGATTTCACTTATGAATGGTTTTATAATGAATTTGAGGGTCATCCTTCACTTTGGTCATCTTGGGACACAGCTTTCTCATGTTAAGTGGTTTGGGTCCAAAAGACGAAAGGGAGAAAAACTGTGATTAAAAGTTTTGTGTTTGATTAATTGATTTCTAATTTATGTGAATTTGATGAGTTTGAAAGGTTCACGGAAGGGACCCAAATGATCTAGGAAACCTTGTGTCTGTTTTGTGAAAGATTGAGAATGAAAAAGATCTCAAAAATGGAAAAAAGAGAGAAAAAGAAATCAGAAAAAAAAAAATGCCAACAAAAGAGTGCCATTCTGCAACTCAGCCCCGCCGGACTGGGACAGAGTGCCCAGTCCGCTCGAGCGACCCAGTGGGCCGCTCGAGCGGACCAGGTTCTGTCTGGGCTTCGCTCGAGCGAGGCCCAGCTCTGCCTTGGGTCTGGTTCAGGTCCGAATTGGGGACTGTTTCAAGGATTTTCTGAGCCCATTTGGGGACTGTTTTGGGCCTGATTTCAGGGCTTCCTTGGGCCTGATTCAAGGTCAGTTTTTTGGGCCATTTCAAGACCTGATGTTGAGTCATTTTAGGGCCTGATAGTGGGCTGCTATAAAACATATTTGGTGGGCCTGGTTGAGGTTAGTTTTGGGCTGTTTTAAAATTTGTTGGTGGGCCTGTTTTATGGTTAGTTTGGGTTTGTTTTAAAACTTGATTCTTGGACCATTAAAGGTCCAGTTTTAAGGCTGTTTTAAAGTATGTTTGTGGGCCATTCAAGTTTGGTTTTGGGGCTGTTTTAAAACCTGTTGGTGGGCCTGGTATCATGGTCAGTTTTGGGTTGCTTCATAACTCATTTTTGTGGGCCATTAAAGGTTTAGTTTTGGGCTATGTTAAAAATCTGTTTTGTGGGCCTGGTTCAGGTTAGTCTTGGGCTGTTTTTAAAGTTTGTTTAGTGGTCCATTCAAGCTTAGTTTTTGGACTGTTTTAAGAATTGTTTAGGCCTTGTTTAAAGGGGCTATTTTGGGTTAAATGAGTAGGCTATTTTGGACTTGGTTTAAGGCCAGCTATGGGCCTGTTTTTAAGAGTTTTGACATTACTTTTGATACTTGGAAATTGGTGAAATGGGAATGATGTGAGAATGTACATATGTGAAATTATCCGGGAACCTTTCGTGTCTCAATGCGCACTTTATCATTTAAACATTATGGATTTTCATTGGCATCAAACACACTCTTTACTAATCAATGTTTAAAGGTTAAATGTGTATTGGGATGGCTCCTTGGTAAGTCATTAAGTCATTCTCCACTATCCATTCCATTTCAAGTCAGAAAAATGTGTTGGTATTTGTATTTGCACTCTTTGGTAAACTAATTTAAATAGCATCGGTGATTTGTTATAAAATCATGTGGTTTCCCATGTTCGAAGGGTTGATCGTATGATTTTATACAAATCACTTTGATGTGTATTTGAACGGGTTACCATGGATATTCGTATGTTTTCTCCGATTCGATTTGAAAAGAGATTGGAGTATGTTTGTCACATTCGGGATTTCTTCGATGAGATTATTGTTTTGATAAGACTAGTATTTGAAAATAAAAACCTCGAGGCAAGACGGGGCCAGAGCTTTGTAGTGCGAGCCCATGAGCCAAAGAGGCTATGATTTCGAAAACAAAACCTCGAGGCAAGACGGGGCCAGAGCTATGTGGTGTGAGCCCCTGAGCCAAAGGGATTAGTATTATGTTAGATTTGTATCGGTTTGAGTTTTGAAAACTAAAGGCACCACTAGGCTTAGGTCACCTTGTCGGGCTGATCACCCGGCTTGGGATCTTTAATCTGTCCGCCAGCTGCAGCTTGGATTCTGTCTGTACCGACCATGGCAACGGTTTTATCTGCCGGTCCCATTTGTATGGCTACGGTTCTGATTTTTGATCTGCCGGTCCCATTTGTATGGCTACGGTTCTGATCCTATTTCTAGTACCACGTTCAGTGGCTACGTTTCTGTCTGCTCTTATTACTTCGGGTAATAGGAGGATTTAGCTATTGTGGTCGCCAAGGTTTTATCTGCATATCACTTTATTTTATGATTCTTGTTGTTATACTTTTTATGCTTTGATTTGTTCAATGTTTACGATATCGATCTTTATTGTATTGTCTCTACTATTCAGTTTTTAAATGTATTTCCAATTATTAAATGTTTTGCTTAGGTGGTTATCTTTTCGAGATATTTATGCTTTAGAGACTGTTCGTTTATTTGTCTTGATATTTATGTTCGGACTTTCGATCGTTTTAGCATGTTTTATTGTCATTATTGTTTAGACTATTTATCCGGTTTTACGATGATTTCATCAAGTTTTATATATGTTCTTTGGTTTCATATTACTTGATTATTTGCTTGCCAGACCGTCGTGTCTGACCCTTATTTGTTTGGTGCCAGATTCCGCTCTTTTTGTTTTTTAGGTGTTTGATCAGAGGAGGCGGTGGGGACCGCCGGTCTGACGTGAGAGGCTGCCGTTGATATCATTTAGATGTCAAGTATGGCACCGGAGTTCGTATCTAATATGAGGGTAGTATTCTGTCTTGTTGGATATTTTTGTATGGCTATGTTAGCCTTTTTCTTTGGGTTTGTAATTAAGACATCTGTTAATTGTAACTTGAATAGTGGGAAATAATAGTTGTTACTACCAGCTCAGTTTATTTGGATGATGATTTGTACCAGCCTTGCTTATGTGATGGCTTTGTGATATTGGTTGCGTGCGACACGGAACCCGATGGCCACGGATTCCGAGTCGTAACACCATGTGTAGCTTCCGCGAAAATATACTCTGATTGTGATGAAATTTGATTATCCTCATTTCACGCGGATCTTGGGAAACATAACAAAAGTTTCAATATTATCCCAAAATTTCGCACTCCGGGATCGGTTCACTGCAGGGCCCGGTTTCGGGGTGTGACAGTTGATTTATAAATACAAATTAAATTTTAAATGGTATCTTTGATTTTCATGGGTTAGTATTATATTTTTATACCTTATTAATTAGATCTTCGGACCTGAGTAAATACCGACCGGGCACGTGGTATCTTACTAACATCGGGTTTAGTGCTTCATATAACATCGGGGAAATCCTAATAGATTTGAGTTCAATCCATCTCTATTGGAAAACCCTTAATTGGGTCTATGCACCATTGATGGAGAAGGGATGCATTGATCTTTTATCTATTAAAGATTCATGTGGTTGTTGGGCATGAGACCTTATGTTTGACCTTAGGATTGGCTTGTGATTATTATTTGACCTTCGCATGCACATATATATGTTGGTTTAGGATATGTATTCCTTTAGATGCATACCCTATTGTGTTATGGACTATAAAGTGGCTTGGCAAATTTTATATAACGATTTGATTATGATATGGAATGTGGAATGGCCAGCACTTTACTATGACTTAGGACTCTTGTGTCGGAGCATTATTATTCGGGTCTATTACGCATATATGTTTTCCTTTATGTGGGTCATTTATGAACGACTGCAGATCGTATATGGACGGTTGATTACCGATGTGCCCGGATCACTTATAATATGCTATGAATGTGAACAGGTTATCCTGATATTTGTTTATTGACCGATTTATGACCACCGACGTTATGGATGGGCTTTCCCGATTATGTAGGGTTGACCACCCACAACGGGGACACTTGTCTCCGTGTGAATCTTATTGCTCCATTTGTTTTATTTGGATTTATGCCATACGTTCATTCGCGTATATCTTCACTTTTACTTCTATATGATCACACTTGTCTTTATTCTTCTCGTAATGGTATTTAATTTCGAATTATGATTATGTACTTGCTATTTACTTTGTAATATTTGGTGCATAGGTACCGAGCCCTACTTTACCGAGGAAACAGAGGAGGATCAAACGTTTCAAACGTTTGAGCCAACTGACGAACCCGAGTGGGATGCCGGAGACGGTTTCGGAGCCGTCTGAGCCTGCATTAGAGAGAACGTCATCTTAGTAATACTTTAGATGAACTTTCTTTTAATGATAACCATTCCTTAGTAATTGTTGGATTTATTCTTCCACATTAACTATTAATGTTTATTTGATTTTTGTGTTGGATTTTATTTATGAACTTTGAATACCAATTGAATAAGGCTTCCATTGCATTTGATGAAATTTATTTTGACTCACCACAGGTTGAAACTTTATGTGGGTCCACTTTTGGAAGCTTGTGTTGTATTAAACACAGAAATTTGAATTTAAAATTTTAATTTTCACGTTTT
The DNA here is from genome assembly GCA_012931725.1 of Litsea cubeba. Taxonomy (NCBI): domain Eukaryota; kingdom Viridiplantae; phylum Streptophyta; class Magnoliopsida; order Laurales; family Lauraceae; genus Litsea; species Litsea cubeba. The sequence goes on from CM022944.1 coordinate 62,143,552, forward strand.
TCCCCAATTCTTATTTTGGGGACGTGACAGAGTTAAAAGTAGAAACGCTTGTCGGAGTTTGCAGACATCAAAACAAAACTTTTCTTATTAGCCCATAGGTTCTCTTTTATGAGGAAAATATCCCTTCGGTACTCTCATTTTCATATCCAAAATCAAAGAGAAAGTTTAGAAAATGGGGGGATTGAGGAAAAGAGGAAAATCTTTGGAGTTCTACTTTCAAAGTTTGGATCTTCTATCTAGGAGTTCCCACCACATTTTTGTTGCTACCTTTTGACTTATTCCTATTAATCCAAGGATCAACACACACACACCCCCTACCTGTCTTGTCTTCTATCCTTTGAGAATGATTTGCTTTTATATATAGAAAACAACACTACAGCAAGTAAATGGGAAGAAATAACAGAAGGTCCGAACTGTTTTATTTATGTATTGAAGACTCCCTATGGCCCAAAATCATATTTGATCAAACAATTTTTATAAGTGACTTGAAAGGTTTTCGAGGAATACAATGTATTGGAATGATGTTTCACGGTTCCCTGTAAGTAATTCGAAATTATTCATACACAGTAGGGCCCACTGAATATTAGGCTCTTGTACAATCAGGCTGCAACTAGTAGAGATCTTGGCTATTCAATGGGTTGGAAAGGATTTATATTAAAGATTATAGTGGCACAAAAACAACTGATTTCAGATCTTCTCCTCCACTTACTAATCGGAAGTGCAACCCATAAGAAAATGTATGCCAAGAGGCATGTTGGTGGTGACTTGTTGATTGGATACTAGAGATCATTACTCTTGATTAAATTTTCTGTTAGACTACTACTTCTTTTGCTGTGAATTTCATTAGTATGAAATTGGTAATAATTTCAAAGCATGGTTAACTGCCATACAGTGGTGAATTCTGTTGAGGCGGGTGAAAACTTTTTAGATAATAACCCTAGAGTTTTGTGGTGTATTTGGATACTATAGATCATTACTCTTTATTAAATATTCTGTTAAAATACTACCACTTTTGCTGTAAATTTCATTAGTATTAAATTGGCAATAATATTTCAGCATGGGTCAGAAATTTTTTTTCGGACTAATATAATATTCTATCTGAACAAATTTTGATGTTTTAATGGTTGTTAGATGGCCATGCTTCTCTTTTATTTCTCATTTATTTTATGGTGTGTTCCTTCATAGGTTATTTGTTGACTAATATATTTTCTCCTATTGTATACATTATGTGTCACGACCCCAAATTTGGATTAAGGTTAAGGGATCACGACGGGCGCAGACGCTGATGATTTGTAATTTAATTTGTGAGCATTTATCTACAGGATTTCGCTATGTGAGGACTCAACCGGATCATCAGATCCACGAGGAATATCCCGGCGGAAGCTTGTTTGAGCCATTTCTATAAACAGACATAATTAAAATCATCCATGGCATTCGGTAAACTGGAAACAGAAAGAAATGCATTTCTATATACATTAGTATTCTAGTTTGTAAAAATTAATAGAAGTAGTTTAATTACATTTTTCCAGAATGACAGCCTTACAAAAACACTGGCCATATAAACAAAAGAACAAAATATATCATTCCCAAAAGATAACCCCAAAAGATGTGATGACCGACTCCACAACATCTGACGCTCTACTCTACATTGTCAGCTATCCACTCTTAAACACAGGGTGGGTCCTGTTAGACCACGTCAATGTCCTGTCCAGGTGTAAGGAGGAGTTCGTTACCCACAACACTAGATCAAACAAATTGCCTGCCAAGTATGAAAAATAAAATGCATAATTTGTAGTACCAAACCGAATGTAAATAATAGGTGGATTATTCCGGAATTCAGATAACAGTAATGCTAGGCAGGTTAGTGCATGATGGATAAAATAATAGAATCATGATTACCAACAAATCAGGCTACATTCAAATTGGCAACCACGTCGCACAGGTCCTCGGTATTGGTGCATCTGCTTGTCCCATTGCGAGCAAGCATGCAATAGCACAGAACTTTCCTAGAGTTTATGGCCATCAGAAATCATTGCCCCTGCCATGGGTGCATTTGCTCATCCCTAGCAGGGGTAGGTACTCTTGTGACTCCGTATCACATGTCAGGACTATACTGCGGTGAGCAACTAATTAGGTCCTGGATGGGTAAGAAAAGAACAAGTTTATCCGAGTAACTCGGGAGGGGCAGGGCATGGAGTGCTCGCGCACCAATCTAAGAAACCACATAAGGATCTGGGTGTTGGAAATAGAGTGGGCTTCTAGGATAGGTTTCAAAAACTTTTGACCCACTTGATACAGGGATCAACTATTCAGAAAGCTATAAAACTCAATTCAAGAAGTAAACCCTCAATCTCAGCCATCATGATCAGTAAATACAATCTATCTAAAAGATAGAAACAGCAACTAATAAATCTACAATATACAAGGAAGTAGATTATACATTTGGAGCTCAGTTGTGCTCTAATGGAGAACTTGTGTCTTTCTTTGATGATGAAACGCTTTCACTAATCAAATAGGGATCTCCAAGACCTCTTAATCTTCCACGCTATGACCCGTATCAGATTCTCCTTTTTCTCAAAAAGATGGTGGGATTCCAAGAGAAAACTACTAGGAACTCTAGGGAGGAACTAGAAAGAGAACTAGAAGAGGGAGAGGAGAAATGGCATGTGCAACTCTTGCACAAGGGGGCCTTGGGCGTGAATCCCTAGGGTGGGATTATTCATGGACGTCCAGGCTCCTTTTTCTCCTCTATATTTATAACTTTTAGTAACCTCTTCTTTACTAATTACAATAGAAGTCTTACTTCCATTAATTAGTAACTTATCATATCATAATTAGAAGTCTCACTTCAAATATGATTAGTAACTTTCCAATTCCTTTCTAATTAAAATAGAAGTCCCACTTCTACTAAAATTAGTAAATCTACTATTACCACTATTAGAAGTCTTACTTCAAATAGAAATAGTAACTTTCTTTTTAGAGTTCAACAAGAATTAGATACTTTCTAATAATTGGGCTAGCGTAGGGACCACTAGGGATTCCTTAGAAAGCTGGCTTCAACTGGGAAACGCGACCCCACATCTCATGTGTAATCCGGGCCCACAGTTAATTGCAAATAACTCCACTATATAAATGCAATTGAACTCCAGTCTTAGGAATATTACATAGAAGACCCTAAACTTCCACATTACCACAAGTAGGCCCCTCTATCAATATCCATGGATCAATTGGACCTGTCTTCCAAACTAGATCCATATGTTATTATCCTTGAGCTCCAATTAATTATAGTGATCATAGGTACCTTTCCAATTAACTCTTAATCGGAATGGGTGCGCACTTACCAATGATAAATCAATTAATTGGCACAAGGGGATATTAGAGATAGATTCCATCTTGACCATTGAATGTTCCCACAGCTCTATTACCACGTACCCAAATTACCGAGGTGTTGACCTACAGTTGGCCTCACTCATTGGTGACTCAAAGCAAATGAATAGATAGAAACTTGAGTTCATTAATGTCTCAGGATTGAGAGCCTATTGCTAGGGAATTATGAGAGCAGACCTTAAAGTAAAAACAGTATTTATAAGGTGCTTCTCATGGTCCTTCAATACATCCAATGTACCAGCACTATGATCCAGAATCTTCCATTCTGATGATCGTGACAAATCACAATATCTCATAGTGATCAAAGTGCTGCAACCTTGTCAGTATGAGATGTCCAGTCTCATCACTGGTTGTGAAGATATTTTAAGTATAAGATTTGTCACACATGTCTCCCGTATGTGGATCTCATCCATACACATGTGTTACATCTAATATACTTATGGACTCTGGTTCATCTCATGAACCATCATGTCATTCGTATTGATTATGTGCAAGTAATAATAAATCACCATTCATCTCATTAAAGGAAAGCATGAATATACTGATAAATAAAGAAATTAATCAATTTATTATATCATCTACTGGATTGAGTCCATAAAACTAACACTGGGTACATCCAAGGTTAAAGCAGGGCGACAACCACACGCTAATCCTAAGGAGTCCCACTAGTCATGTTACTAAGACCGGGTAAGGCCGAGGAACAAGAAAGAAGAAGAATAGGGGTGATATGAGGTACTTTGGTGGACAAATGAGAGAGATAGAGGAAGGGTGGAGGGGGGGCCGGGGGGTTGGATTTCAAACTGCCGGATGACCTTTGTGTTTCATTGGAACCAGGGAAGGGAATCGATAGAAGGAGAAGGAGAAAGAAAGGGGCGGGGAAGGGTTGGCCTTATATAGGTAGTCACGTGGGCCCCACCATTTAAATAGATTTTGCACTGCGATGATGGGGGTCTTTTGGACCTTCGATGGACTAGGGTCACTACTAGAAAAATGACTTTTAGCGGCCGCCAGTAGCCGTCGCTAAAAGTCCCCTAGCGGTCGCTAATACTCTTTTGCAACCGCCTACCGACAGCCAAGTAGCCGCCGCGAAAAAGTCGTCGCTAATACTCAATAAAAAATTAAAAAAAAATAATGGCGGTCGCTAATACTTAACAAAAATTTTTAAAAAAAGTATTAGCGATCGCCAATGGCGGTCGCTAATAGTTTTAAATTTTTTCAAAAAAAAAAAAAAAAGATACGTATCTTTTTTTTTTTTTTTTTCGGGGACGCTGCCCCTGGACCCCCGCAAGCTGACCGGTCAGCTCGATCCCCACCAAGGGATCCCCCCGGACCCCCTTTGTAATGCGCATATATTAACACCATCAGAACTCTTTCAAACATTTAAATAAATCGTAACCATCCATTTGCTAACCAAAATCAACAATTCATAAATAAAGAAAAAAAGCAGTACCTTGTAGGCAAGGCAACAAATGACAAATTGAACAAAGTACCTTTAAGAGGACCAAAGATTATAAAACAAAGTTGCACATGCACCAGTATAAGTTATCACATAAATGAATACAGCCACAAATATACAACTGAGTAACAATTTAGGTGTCCACTGACCAAAGGAAAGGAAAGCAGGAAAAGAAGAAGACTATAGCCAAAGATGACTCAATTGCCATTTAGCTCCATTAAGTCATTTGCTCCAATTGAGCCAAAGCAATTCAGACTGATGTTAGATGCTGTAAGAAGCTAGAAGACAAACTCCAATACCAAAATCACACACCTATCTTAAAAACTTCCTTGTGGAAGGTAACTAATAAATCGACCTTTCAGCAAAAACCCAAAACAAGTCTTCAAACTGAATCTACACAATTTTGCAGGAAAAGGATTGGCAAGCATGCATGTTGGTCAAGTCATGGTGTAACCCGTTGGTTCAGATGCAGAGAAAACAAGTAGCAAAGGTTGCAGATCCAGGGCAAGTCATTATCCTAAATCTAAATTCCTAATACAAGCTGTAGAACCTTGAGAAAAAAAAAACACTCCACTTGCACAAGGCATAACAAGATAATGCTTGCACACTCCACTTCACAAGGCCCTAGACTAAAATCATACATTCATCAAGATATATAAATTTAACTCCTAAAATTAATTTTTAGCCTTAAAGTTCACATCTTAGTCGGCTAACGCTGTTATAATGTTAAAGCAACCTGCTGTCATTGTATATATACTTGGTCTGTTCATTTTTAACTTCATTTACCAGCATCTACAATGAAATATTGGAGACAACAATGGGTCCAAATACAACAAACAAGAGAACATAGCAACCAAAAACCTGGATGATGAGAATATGCTGACAGACCTATGAAAAATGAGGCATTCACATCCACATTAAAAAAATCAACATTCATCTTTTGAATCAGAATCAACATATTCAACCTCTCAGTATTCACATATTCAACAACTTAAACCTCTCAACGTCCAAATATCTGACAAATCGAAACCTGCCTGCTACAACATAAAATCTGCTACATTCAACACTAGAAAAAATTTCAAGACTAAACATGAAACATTCAACAACGTAAAAAATTAGACCAAAACATTCTTACATAAACCTTCAACATTCGAATCCTACAACAAGAAACATTCAACACTTAAAAATCTCAATCTTCCTGTTACTTTTTCCTCCTCAACATGTCATTTCAATACTCACTATTATTGCTGACCCCAAACAAAGAAAAGTATCATTAAAACCAGAACCCACATGGAATTAATTCAGTTGTATTCAGAATTCAACCCATGAAATTTGGATGTCCAAGATATAAGTCAATCTCAAGTACAGTCCACAGACCTGAAAATAGAGTCCAAATCCAACCCTAACTAGTCCTACTACCATAACCATGTGAATATATCCTATGTGAATATATCCTTAGCAAGGGTCTACTTACTACCATCTCAAACAAAAATACACTAGAATCCTGAACTTCAGTTAAGAGAAAGAAAAAAAAAAAAACAACTTACCTTTCAAATCTAGAAAATCGTTCAGTGCCTTCCTCCTCTGTAAGTTTAGCTGGTTCAGTTGTGCATTCAGAACAGTAAGACCATCTGTTAACATATACCATGTGCAAGTTTAGAGCTGTTAATTTAGAATCTTAAATAAATGGGTTCTGATTATCAAGACATAAAATATACTTTGAATCTTTGAAGCATGAATTGAGTAATAAATGGGTTCTGAATATGCTTCTTTTGATGGAATGGAACATTCTTTGAACCGCAACCATGGAGCATGAATTGAGTCATGCAACCAGATAAAGTAGGCTAATATCTTATAGGGAGAGGATCATCTCTGTTGTCATTCCTCTCTGTTCAATCTATGCTCTAGTTCATTTCCATTCCCTGGTCCAATTTGTAGATGAGTTATGCTTAGGCATTGTGAGACATGGAAATAATAGAATATAGAAAACCAAAGGCAAAGTGAACATGCAAAGTATTGAACTATTCTGACATGCAAAGTAAAAAAGTGAAAAACATCAAAGAAATGAAATTTTATTGACGAAAAAAAAACCCATGAGATCCAACTATTAGAACTGAGAAATGGGGTGCTATTTTAAAGGGGGGTAAAGTGAAAATCAATTTGCACTTGACACTGTAAGCTTATATTTTTTCCTCCTTTTTATTTAGGAGAACTTCAAGCAGAACAGATAATGGGTTTCTTCAAGGAAATGAAAACAAGTCCACAACAGAAATTATTGTTATGTGCTTCATTCATTGAGTAATTTCAGCTCATATTAAAGAGAAATGACAAACCATTCAATGGAAATGCAACTCACTAGTCCTGACATGTAGCTACAAAAGGAGAAAGGAAGAGATGGCAAGTTTAAGGAAGCAATATCAAGCCTTTCTCTTTTTAGCATTTTCCTGAACTGATATATTCCATTATGAGATGAGAAGCAAAGAGGAAAAATCATCAATCAAATGAAAAGAGTACCCTACCTGCCATAAAATGCATAGAAAATATCCATTCCAAAGAAACATGATACATAAAATAATAATAATAAAAAAAAAAACACCCCAATACAGAACCTGATATACATCATACCTTTCATCTGAGCCCAAAAGAATTAATCAAATAAAGGTCCGGTACAGAATAAGATTTAAAATGAAGAAAACTTACAAACAATTCACAACTATACTATATTTTTTTATTAGCAATGAAAACAAACGGTTCATAGCCATATATGTCTGCCTCTGCCCTGCAATATTCATCACACAAAGTGTCACGCCCCCAAGATTAGGCCGGGCCCAACCCGATCCCAGGGGTGTGAGAATTGAGGTCAATTAAAACTTTTCAAAATTCTTCTCACCATTCATACTTGAGACCCCAATTCCGGGTGGATCGAAGTCCGTGGTGAGGTTATGTATGATGATCAGTCACCATAATCTAATCACGGAAGCATCAAGAAACAAACAACTTACGCAGATGGTAAAAACATGACCATCAAGATAGCAGAGCGGATGTGGTACAGAAGTGCATAAGTTCAAATAGGTTTACAATGTCTTAAACTAAGTTAAGGCCTAACACAACCATGGCATCAAAATAAAAGGGCTATAGGCCCAAAAGTAACAGTCTCAAAAGTCTGCTGACATGTATGGTTCTACGGCGCTAAGCTCGACAAGTCAAACTACGTTGTCGGCGCTCCACTCAGCAAATCCGTCATCCTGCGGAACCTCCTGCCCCGCCTCGCCCTCTGGCTCGACGGGGGCAACGGTACCTAAGCACCAAATGTAGCACCATCAATAAATGGCAAGTAAATAGATATGAGTAAAGATATAACATGTGCCAATCGAGACCAATATGTGATAAAGTACGTAAACACTGAATAAACGAAACATAATAATAAACTAACCCATAAATAATCAAACCATCATATGTCATCAGAACAAATGCAACCCAGGCGAACCCGGTACCCAGACGAGCTGGTCAAACAAATGCAACCCAGGCGAACCCGGTACCCAGACGAGCTGGTCAAACAAATGCAACCCAGGCGAACCCGGTATAGTGGCGTACGTCCACCCCCGATCTGCAGACGGTAAGTACAAACCATATACACACAAGCCTACACATATACACACACACACTCAAACCCACGCATGCACATATACCCAAAACAAGGCGTTTGGTTAGCCTCTCATTGGGTGTCCTCATCACATCGTCAACAGAACTAAAGGGGAAGGCCACCAAGTGAGTGTAAAAGTATGGGTTATAAGCTAACGAAGGAAATGGGTGTATACACTAATCATGTAATATATAGGGAGTCCTTAGCTAACCTTAATCTAACCGAATCATATGGTCAAGGGCCAAGGGGAGTAGGTACTAACCAACCTAAAGCTAAGGACAAACATCATATGTAGGGCCCATGTTGTCTATCACGATGGTTACGCGGGTCCGGGATGCCTTTGGTAGTCATTTGGTTTTTTGAAGTTGTTGACACCGAAAGGACCCACTACACCACCCACATAACCCAACATGGGTCTCCCGTGCATTATCGCACAATTCACAATGAGGTGCTAAGCCTACACACCCCCTATCTAAATGTCCAATTCATATTCATAGGCCAGGTGGGGCTAAGGTCCAAATTTCAGCGGGTCATATCATGTCATAAATAGTAGATTAATCTAGTTTCAGTTCAACAGGTTGATTTGGGAATTCCTAAAGATATCATATGATTCCACACAATCATTAGGGAGAAAAAGAATCATTAAATAATTCAAAGGGGTTTTTGTGTTTAGTATAAAGTGTTGGGATTAGTAGGTCCAGACCAATTGGGTTCATAGACATGGGTATTATGGTAATTGTACCGGGACTTTCTTATTGACTAAGATAGGGTTTCTTAGGGAATAAGAAAGAGAACATTATATATATGATGTAATGTGTAACCCATGAGATACAGACAGACGTAGAGAGAGTGAACCTAAAGGAGAGTCGAGTTTTCTTTCCCGTGGACGTAGGCAAGATTGCCGAACCACGTAATTCTCTTGTGTGTGATTGTTTGTCTTGTGTGGTCGTTCGATCGCTGATTCACGTTTCCGCATACACGCGCACAACAAGTGGTATCAGAGCTGGCAGGACTGGACTCCTAGTAAGGGGTTCAGAAACGTCTTCCCCATGGTCTGGAGGGGGAGATTGTTGGGATTAGTAGGTCCAGACCAATTGGGTTCATAGACATGGGTATTATGGTAATTGTACCGGGACTTTCTTATTGACTAAGATAGGGTTTCTTAGGGAATAAGAAAGAGAACATTATATATATGATGTAATGTGTAACCCATGAGATACAGACAGACGTAGAGAGAGTGAACCTAAAGGAGAGTCGAGTTTTCTTTCCCGTGGACGTAGGCAAGATTGCCGAACCACGTAATTCTCTTGTGTGTGATTGTTTGTCTTGTGTGGTCGTTCGATCGCTGATTCACGTTTCCGCATACACGCGCACAACATAAAGTAAGTGGCTGGGTTAGAATTCAAAAGGAACCACATGTTCCTAAAAGGTGTAGGCACAACTCATACCTCATACTTGGGATTGTTTCACACCTTATCCTTGAATTATACATGGATGGTGGGCCATGGGGGAAATCTCATATGATGCCTAACAATACTACATAATCAACCATGGGCTCGTTATAATTATTTCAAGAAGGGAGGGTTGTTATGAATTTATAAGATTGTCACATGACACAACCAAGGTGAGGAACAACTGTTCCCATATTTAAGGAAATGGGAACTCACGCCTCCCATTCATGGGTTGGCTGGATGGTGGATCCAGATGGGCCCCAACCACAAAGGGACCAGACCATTGAGGTTGCCCATGTGCTTCCTTCATATGATTAGATCAAATCCCCTATCTAGTGGAAGCAGGGGCCCTTGATATGACAATGACGAAATGAAATCCAAACCTATGCAACTACATATATATCAACTAGTAATAAACTAATGAGTTAATTAATGAAGCTTAACAAAAGAGGAATATAACTACAATGGCATAAATCAAACATTTTCATCAATTTTGTTTTATATAATTATCCACCATTAATGCATTTTAAGCTCACAACCACCAACCCAAATATCACAAATGCACATGATAGAGAAGGTTAGCACATTTAAAGCATTAGAACCAACCAAATAAACATGCCTACACCATTAATCATGTCTATATACTTGCCTTTGGCTTAGATGAGCAAAAACCCCTTTCTTAGAGCCTAGGGTTACCTCAAATCTTGCTCTCCACACCTCCCCACTTCAAACCAAGCAAAGAACCCACTTCCTACATGCCAAAAATGAGAGGGAAAGCCCGCTAAATCACCAATGCATGCTCCTAGTGTTGAAAGAAGCAAACTACATGAGTTTAAAGAGAGGGTTTGCTTACCTATTGATGAGAATGAGAAAGGAGGAAGATGAAGGAGATGATGGGGAGACTCTTGATCATTGGGGAAAGCATTGGAAACTCTTGGAAGCCCTAGCTTGGTTGGTGGAGAAATGGGGGAGAAGGAGTAGAGAAGTTGTAGAGAAGAGAATGAATGAAATGAAATGGGGAAAATGGGGCCTTAGGGTTTAAAAAGGGGGTTTTCTTTTAGGAATTTTGCACATAAGGCCAAGTTGTTAGGAAGTTTACAAGAAAGTCCTTGGCAAATGGGTATGGGCTCATAATGAATGTGCCTTGGGCCACCGGGCCAAGGTGGGTCCAAGTAAGTATGATATGCATGACCAACTACCTAATGCACCACACACCACTAATCCTAGTGTTTAGGCCACTAAACCCAATTAAGCACCCTAAATTCTAGTGATTAGTGACTAAGCCCCTCTAATAAAGGCATGAGACCTTACACAAAGAGCCATGTGATTATGCTTTTTATCAGACACCCATCAAAATAATTCATGTGGGGAAGGTCAGACCAGTCCTAACCATTGAGTAGCTGGTCACAGTAGATCAATGGGAAGAAGATGTGCCACCCTTAGGTAAATAAAAAACAAATGCAGTGGAAGGGGAAAATCAAAATACCTGCCCCTTTGCCAGTGCTCTTCACTGTTCTATACATCTGCAAGAGAAAACCCAGTGCTCTTCACTGTTCTATATATCTGCAAGAGAAAACCACACAAAATTCAAAAGTCCCCTTAATTATCATGGTTTTTTTTATTCTTGACTAGACCATATAAATCCCCTTAATTATATGAGAAAATGGTGCATGTTACCTTATACACAGGGATCATGCTTATAATATCCGTCCACCTGAAAGGAGAAGCAGTGTCCATATCATAGTCCCTAGGGACTAGCTCAAGTCCAACCTGGTAGTGACAGGGATAATGAGATTCTTTGAAGAGTAACATATAAATGAAGAAACCAAACATATGCAGTAAATAAGTAAGGGAATTAATTAATTCCTGTAGGTGAGATGGGAAGACTTGAGATATCATTGTTGGTGTAGAGATTAAAGAGTAACATCAACTCAAGGTAGTTGTAAATTGGAATATGCCCCATCTTAATATCTTCCTCAGCCACCTTTTGATCTAACTTTTCTGCCTAATATACACATTTTAACTATTTTCTCACAACAGTTTCTAGTACCTATCAACAGTCTCTCAATTAAATAAAGAAATTAAGGAATTCAAAGAGATGGCATATGGCACGAATTTGAATTTCCATGTGGAGTAAATTCCAGTTAGATATATGTCACCACCTTTCTTTCTCCGTTAATTATAAGAAGCCACCATCAACTTTATACTCCTGCAGTTAACAAACATAGTACCCATAATTAGTGGACCACTCCATAAAAATGGTAGTGGGCCAATCATGCATATCAGTGGCTTCACTCCTCATCACTTTGTGGTTGCAATTAGCTGTTTTTTGATAGCATATAGACACTCTGTCCTTGAAGAAGATGAGAAAGCTGCATTCTTTGAATTATTATTAATATTATTTTACAATTGAGTAGAGAAATACATCCATGTTTAAAACAACACTCAGGTTTAGAATATGAAAAAACACACTCAAAAGTACCCACTTACTTTTGCCAGCTTGATGCCTAATTCACTATCTGTATAATGATAGACAGTGAATTAGGCATCAACTTCTGCCCTTCATTGTTTATACAATCCACAGGTAAAAAGAACAACAATTTGATAAGCACAACAAAAACATGTAAATACTAAAACAGAGAGAAATGAGAACAGATCTATGGTTTCATTACTTGAAATCAACAATTTGATAAATTATAGACTAAAATAACATCCCATTACAAGGGCCAACAAAAACATCACATTATTGTTAGATATCGCGATCACTGAGAGGGGGGGGGGGGTGAATCAGTGATTCCTTAAAAACAGGTCCAATTTAACAACAAAAGCAAATCAAATCACACAAGGACACCAGATTTAACGTGGTTCACCAAAAGGCTACGTCCACGGTTCAAAGACTGTCCGAACACCGATCCGAAACAGGTCTGAATCTATTTAGTCGCACCAACGACAAAGAGCATCAACCCTTAGTTTCAGATAGCACCAACTATCTAGGAAGCACCTACTCCCTTTAGTTTCAGATAGCACCAACTATCTAGGAAGCACCGACTCCCTTTACAATTTATCTGCACCAACAGATAGGATCACCAAACCCCAGACACCAAGCACCAACTTGATGTTCTACAGAATAAAAGTAGAAACCTTTTTCTACAGCCCTTCCCCTCTACAATCTCTCTCTCTCAATCCCTTACAAATTGAAATTAAAGCATAAACAAAGAGACACTTATCTTATGGACGAAACATCATCTTCAAGAGCACATCCTCGTCCACACTTGCTGTAGAAACTTGTAACAAGATAGCACACAGCAACAGCACTCTCTTCTCTCCAAAACTCTCTCTCTTTTCTTCTCTTTTCTCTTATCTTCTTATCTTTCTTCTTCTTATTAAAAACGAACCAAACATGCCTTTATATAGGTTATAGTAACCCTTAAGAGTGTTTAAAATAGGCTACAATTCGTTTAGAAAGAGTCCCAAACGAAATAGATAAGAATGCTGAATTTTCGTGCAAGACTTCTGTTTCTGCGCAACTCTGGTTCCCGTGCTCGGTCGACATCCTGCTGTCTTCGGTCGACATCATACACAGTCTGGAAACAGATACCTGACGTGCTCGGTCGACATCCTGGGGTCCCGGTCGACCGACGACACACTGTGTCACGAAAATAACTGAGAGCTTCCTGAAACTTTTTCTGCAGGTTCCTCTTGCTCGGTCGACCGCATGGGGTGCCCGGTCGACCGCACACTCTGCTTCAGGAATTCTGAATTCCTGAACTGTTTCAACTCTGATTTTTCTTTTAAGCACTATCAACACCAACCTATTATCATCATGCTTGTGACATTGTGTTGACAATAATTCCAACTCAAAATGATGCTTGAGATATTAATTTCTTCAATTCTTCAAAAGACTTCTCAAGTCATCTCAAATTCCAACAATCTCCCCCTTTGGAATTGTTGGCAACACTTTTGGAACTTCAACACTTAGAAACTAGTTGATCTTCATGACGCTTCTTCAGAACCATAGTCTCCCCCTGTCTTTAAAAAAATAGAATCAAGATCTCTAACACTCTTGATACCAATCTCCCCAAAGTTATCATAGCATAACTTCTTCTAAGCATAGCTTTCTCCTAGCTTAAGTCTTTCTCCCCCTTTGACAACTAGTCCAAAGGGACCAACGAAGGAGCGAATAGGATATTCAAGGAATACTTTGCTCCCCCTTTCAAGCACAACTCCTAAGGATTAGGAGAGTGAGTAACTCCTAATTTTTTTCGGAGATACTCGAAGACTTCCTTTGGCAGAGGTTTTGTGAAGATATCAGCAACTTGCTCAGTAGTTGGGACATATTCCAACTTTACCTCACCGTCTGCAACCTTTTCCTTGAGAAAGTGATAGCGAATTGCTACATGCTTCGTTCTAGAATGTTGAACAGGATTCTTGGAGATGTGAATTGCACTTGTGTTGTCACAGAGGATCGGCGTAGGATCCGTTGTCGGAACTCCTAGATCAGAGAGCATTTGCCGCATCCATAACACTTGCGTACAACAAGTTGCCGCTGCAATATATTCCGCTTCCGCTGTAGAAAGGGATACTGAATCTTGTTTCTTACTGTGCCATGCCACCAACCTGTCACCGAGATAGAATGCACCACCGCTTGTACTCTTGCGATCATCTATACATCCAGCCCAATCGGCGTCAGAGTATGCAACAAGAGTAAAGGATTTGCCTTTAGGATACCAAATGCCAAGCTCCATGGTACCTTTCAGATATCGAAATATCCTTTTTACTGCTGTGAGGTGCGTCTCAGTTGGTGATGCTTGAAATCGAGCCACCATACATATTGCTTGCAGAAGATCCGGTCTTGTAGCAGTTAAATAAAGCAAGCTTCCTATCATAGAACGATAAGTGGTGTGATCAACGGACGAACCCTTATCATCTTTGCTTAGCTTTGTGTTCGTTGTCATTGGTGTGCTCACTGGCTTGCTGTCTTCCATGTTGAATCGCTTCAGCATTTCCTTGATGTATTTCATCTGTGATATGAAAATACCATGTTTCAGCTGCTGAACTTGTAAACCAAGGAAGAACTTTAGTTCTCCAAGCATTGACATCTCAAATTCTTTCTTCATCTCTTCAGCGAAATTCCTGCACATTTCTTCATCGTTGCCACCAAAGATTATGTCATCAACATAAACAATGACAACCAACTGTTTGCTCAACTCCGTTTTGACATAAAGATTGCTATCAACCAGTCCTTTTCCAAAACCGATCTTGCGGAGATATAGGTCCAGCCTTGCATACCACGCCCTTGGCGCTTGTTTCAGCCCATAAAGAGCCTTTTTCAACTTGCACACTAGGTCTGAATTTTTGCTAATAAGAAAACCATCAGGTTGCTCAATGTAGACCTCTTATTCAAGTAATCCATTCAAGAAGGCTGACTTTACATCCATCTGAAATACCTTGAAGGTTTTGTATGCAGCCAATGCAAGAAACATACGAATGGCTTCCAGACGAGCCACCGGTGCAAAGGTCTCTTCAAAATCTATGCCTTCAACTTGAGCATAGCCTTTACAAACCAACCTTGCTTTGTTTCGTATGACCTGACCATCTTCATTCAGCTTATTCCGAAAGACCCATTTAGTACCAATAACATTCTTATCGGTAGGTCTAGAGACTAGTTCCCATGTGGAGTTCTTCTCAATTTTCTCCAACTCCTCATGCATAGCTTTCAACCAACTTTCATCGAGACTGGCTTCAGCCACAGTCTTGGGTTCAATGGTGGACACAAGTGAGTAATTGCTAACTACACTTTGTCTTGTTTTAACACCGACCTCAGGATCTCCAATGATTTGATCCTTAGGGTGTTGCTCTACCCAAGTGCTTTTCTTTCTAGGTGTAGCATCATCTGAGTCATCCTTTGATTTCTCAGAATCATTAGATTTAGCCACTTCATCATCAATCTCACTCGAGTCCTCATAAACGGGACTGTCATAATGAGTTCCATTCTTTGATTCATAGTTTTCATCAATTCTAACATCGGCACTTTCTATAATTTTTCTGGTCCTTTTGTTAAGACATCTGTAAGCCTTACTAGATGAGGAATAACCCAGAAATATACCTTCATCAGCTCTTTCTTCAAATTTGCCCGGATTTTGTTCAAGACGCTTGATGTAACACTTGCTACCGAAGACTCTGAAGTGCTTGACTGTTGCTTTTAGCCCAAACCATAGCTCATAAGGAGTTTTGTCTTCATGTGGCCTGATGAAGCATCGATTCTGAATGTATACAGCCGTATGGATTGCCTCCTTCCAGTATTTGTCAGCTAGCTTGCTCTCAGTTAGCATTGTACGAGCCATCTCTTGAACGGTGTGATTTTTCCGTTCCACAACTCCATTTTGCTGTGGAGTTCTAGGGGCTGAATACTGTCTTTGAATGCCATGGTGCTCACAATAGTTAGTGAACTCTTCAGATGTGAATTCACCGCCTCGATCAGACCTTAAAATCTTGATACGTTTTCCAAGCATATTTTCAGCCTGTGCTTTAAACACTTTAAAACGATCAAGTGCTTGATGTTTATGCTTAAGAAATAATACCCATGTCATACGAGTATAATCATCAATGCATAACATAAAATACTTATCTCCATTAGTGCTTTGAGTTCGCATCGGTCCACAGAGATCAGTGTGCACTAGCTCAAGAGGTTTCTTTGAATGATGCTCCTTTGACTTGAACATTACCCTCGTTTGCTTTCCCTTTTGACAAGAATCGCAAATGGGGTTGGAAGGTTTTTCAACTGTAGACATACCTCTGACAGCCTTTGAATTGCAAATCTTTGACATGCTATCAAAGTTTAGATGCCCAAGGCGTTTGTGCCACAACCAACTTTCCTCTGTCCGACTCATCAAGCAAGTCTTTTCAGCTCCATCTGACAATGTATAGAGATTTCCAGCAGTCCTAGATCCAGTAGCCACTGTTTTGCCGTTGCTACACTTCTTGATAGCAAAACATAGCAAAACCATTCTTAGTGAAGACAACTTCGTTGCCTTTGTCACGGATCTGGCTCACACTAAGCAAGTTGTGTCTTAGTCCAGACACGTATAAGACCTCGTCTGATCTGATCTTGTTTGCCTTTAGCTGAACAACACCTTTTCCGCAGATTTTGGCACCATCATTGTTACCAAACTTCACTGATCCGCCTTCATAGTGCTGTAATTTGACGAATTTTTCCTTATCACCTGTCATATGGCTTGAACAGCCACTATCAAGGACCCATGGTGCTTCTTCTTTTGTGCAGTGAATGCCGTTTGCACAATGAGAGATTCTTTGGAATTACCTTCCCTTTTCTTTGCCCTCCATGCCTTAACTAACTTGGGTTTCTTTTCAACCTGAAATTGGTTAGCAATGGGTAAATTACAATCCCTAGCCAAGTGTCCATAATTATGACACATATAGCACTCAATTTTGTGGCTGTTTAGGATTGAAAAAGGATTCCTAGTCACAAATGGGCTGTTTCTAACATAGAATTTGCAATCAGCTCTTTTATGTCCATATCTATTACAATGATAGCAATAACCATAGAATCTGAACATTCTTCCTTTCTTAGGTGGCTGGTTAAACTTCACAAACCTTTTCTTATTGACCATCTCAATACTAGGCTGAATTTGAAGCTTTGTAGCCTTGAGAGGTATGGCACTTTGTTTCATAAACAGAGAAGGTGCAGCTTTAGAGGACTCTCCGGTTTCAAATCCAATACCAAATTTATTATGGAAGGGCTTTTGAACTTTCAGAATTTCATTGAGTTTCATTGTCCCTTCAATCGCTTGGAGTGCTTTGAGTTTTCGGCTATTTTCCAAGTTTTCAGCCTTTGCTCTAGCGATTTCAGTTTCAAGTTTCATAGCCTCTTCCTTTTTTATACTTATTTGATTTTGAAGGACTTCCACCATTCTTTTATATTCTTCAACTTGAGTTTTCAAAGCAATAATTGAACTTTCAGATTCATGAAGAAGTTTCAGATTTTTCTTACTTGTTTTTCGTTCCATGCTAAGCTCCTCAAGTGCGGCAATGAGTTCTTCTTCGAGATTGACCTCAGCCTCCTCTTCCTCTTCCGGCTCTTGCTCCTCTTCTTCTTCAACGGTAACCATGAAGAGAGCTTCAGTTGCCTCGGCTGATTCATCATCGTCTGACGTTTCAGACGTGCTGTCATTATATTGACTGATGAAGCTTTTTTGCTTTGCCCCTCTTTCTGAAATTTTTCTTCCACTTACTCTTATCAACATAAGAGTCATCATCATTATTCTCTTTCAGCAGACACTTCGCAGCAAAGTGACCAACACCGACACAATTGAAGCATTTAAAGGGTAGCTTCCCTTTGTACTTTCCATTGCTTCCTTTCTTCAGCTTTCTAACAAATTGAGCCTCAAGCTCATCATCATCAGTATCAGAATCATGACCAGCAGTCTCTTTTCCCTTTTTCTGAACTTTGAAGGCCGCTTCTCTATCAGATGAAGACGTCTTACCTATGCGCATCTCATAGGCAGTGAGTGAACCATGCAACTCATCCATGGAAAATTCATTCAGATCCTTGGCTTCTTCTATGGCTGAGACTTTTGAATCAAACCGGGGAAGAAGAGATCTTAGAACCTTTTTGACGATGACTGGTTCTTTAATCTCCTCCCCTAGTCCACGAATGTCATTCGTGACTTCATTCACTCGTTGCAAATATGAGTCAACATTCTCGCTTTCCTCCATGCGAAGAGATTCAAATTGAGAGCGATGGGTTTGCAATTTTGCTTCTTTGATCTTCTCATCTCCTTCATGAATACTTTTCAACTTGTCCCATATTTCCTTGGCTGTTTTGCATGCAATTACTTTGGCCAGCTCGCTGTCCACAAGGCCACTAAAGAGTGCATTCTGCGCCTTAGAGTCGTTGTCTGTTAACTTCTTCGTTGCAGCATCATTGGGTACAATGGCAATATTGTAACCGACTCTGACAGTCTCCCAGACATCATAGCCAAGTGACTTAATGAAAGCCTGCATTCTGATCTTCCAGAAGGAGTAATTAGAACCATCAAACAAAGGTGCTTTCTTATTCCCTGTATTGGTTGCCATGTGATTTGACAAGAGATCACCCTTAGCGTGTTAAGCTTTTCAAGGGAACCTTATGCTCTGATACCAATTGTTAGATATCGCGATCACTGAGAGGGGGGGTGAATCAGTGATTCCTTAAAAACAGGTCCAATTTAACAACAAAAGCAAATCAAATCACACAAGGACACCAGATTTAACGTGGTTCACCAAAAGGCTACGTCCACGGTTCAAAGACTGTCCGAACACCGATCCGGAACAGGTCTGAATCTATTTAGTCGCAGCAACGACAAAGAGCATCAACCCTTAGTTTCAGATAGCACCAACTATCTAGGAAGCACCTACTCCCTTTAGTTTCAGATAGCACCAACTATCTAGGAAGCACCGACTCCCTTTACAATTTATCTGCACCAACAGATAGGATCACCAAACCCCAGACACCAAGCACCAACTTGATGTTCTACAGAATAAAAGTAGAAACCTTTTTCTACAGCCCTTCCCCTCTACAATCTCTCTCTCTCAATCCCTTACAAATTGAAATTAAAGCATAAACAGAGAGACACTTATCTTATGGATGAAACATCATCTTCAAGAGCACATCCTCGTCCACACTTGCTGTAGAAACTTGTAACAAGATAGCACACAGTAATAGCACTCTCTTCTCTCCAAAACTCTCTCTCTTTTCTTCTCTTTTCTCTTATCTTCTTGTCTTTCTTCTTCTTATTAAAAACGAACCAAACATGCCTTTATATAGGTTATAGTAACCCTTAAGAGTGTTCAAAATAGGCTACAATTCGTTTAGAAAGAGTCCCAAACGAAATAGATAAGAATGCTGAATTTTCGTGCAAGACTTCTATTTCTGCGCAACTCTGGTTCCCGTGCTCGATCGACATCCTGCTGTCTTCGGTCGACATCATACACAGTCTGGAAACAGATACCTGACGTGCTCGGTCGACATCCTGGGGTCCCGGTCGACCGACGACACACTGTGTCACGAAAATAACTGGGAGCTTCCTGAAACTTTTTCTGCAGGTTCCTCTTGCTCGGTCGACCGCATGGGGTGCCCGGTCGACCGCACACTCTGCTTCAGGAATTCTGAATTCCTGAACTGTTTCAACTCTGATTTTTCTTTTAAGCTCTATCAACACCAACCTATTATCATCATGCTTGTGACATTGTGTTGACAATAATTCCAACTCAAAATGATGCTTGAGATATTAATTTCTTCAATCCTTCAAAAGACTTCTCAAGTCATCTCAAATTCCAACAATTATAACAATCACAATCCATTGAAGTGCCCTTAGATTAATGGACAGTACCCATTGTAGGGATTTGTCAAAGAACATAGGAAAAGGCTAACTTGAAGCATTTTAATAAAAAGGTAAAAGGGAGATATGAAAGATGTGAACCAAAGAAAAATGAAAGATGGGATGCCACCTAAACCCATGTGAGTTTTCTCGTATCTGAATGAAATGATAACAGTAAATAATGAAAACAACATTTATATAAAAGGAGCAAATATTTTAGCATTGCAATTAGAGTGTCAAAAGTTATTATGAAGGTCATGTGACTCAAACCTGTAATCTCATGGTTGAGGCAATGAGACTTCCAACTATGCTAAGACTCTTTTCAAAGTGAAATTTTCACCTGTGGAAATCAGTAGAGAAGTCATGAGACACGATCAACAAGCCACAAGTTGTTCACTGCCTAACAAAAGGCCTGGTGCACTTTGACCATCTTTTTCAGCCTTCTAACATATTCTAAGGTCATTTATATTTGTATACAACAACTTAACAAATGACCGTTAAAATTGAGATGTCCCATTAGATATGGAGCAGTTAGCACTCTGCTTCACAAAAAACCATTTGGTTACAGAGTAATAGTTCTAGCAGCAAAACTACAGCAAGGCGGGTCTGATCGAACTAGTACTAAAGAGGTGAAAACTGAAGAATCTAAATGTAAATGGGATCATCCCCTTTCCATGATTTAGTTTGATGGGTTCATAATCATTCCCTTCAAAGGAGGGATTTTTTCAATCCCCCATCCTCAAACTTAATCCTTCACATTTCAACCCTTAAATAGAAAATCATTGCTCAGAAATCCCAATCATTCACTAGTAATAACCATCTAACTGTTGGAAATAGGGTGGGCCTCTAGGATAGGTTTCAAAAACTTTTGACCCACTTGACGCAGGGATCAACTATCCAGAAGGCTACAAAACCCAGTCCAAGATCTATGTCCTCAATCTCAGCCATCATGATCAGTAAGAAAATCTATCTAAAAGATAGAACCAGCAACATATAAGCTACAAATAAATCTACAACATGTAAGGAAGTAGATTATACCTTTGGAACTCGGTTGTGCTCTAATGGAGAAGTTGCGTCTTTCTTTGATGATGAAACACTTTCACTAATCAAATAGGAATCTCCAAGACCTCTTGATCTTCCACGCTATGACCCATATCAGATTCTCCTTTTTCTCAAGAAGATGGTGGGATCTCCAAGAGAAAACTACTAGGAACTCTAGGGAAGAACTAGAAAGAGAACTAGAAGAGGGAGAGGAGAAAGGGCATGTGCAACTCTTGCACAAGGGGGCCTTGGGCGTGAATCCCTAGGGTGGGATTATTCATGGGCGTCCAGGCTCCTTTTTCTCCTCTATATTTATAACTTTTAGTAACCTCTTCTTTACTAATTACAATAGAAGTCTTACTTCCATTAATTAGTAACTTACCATATCATAATTAGAAGTCTCACTTCAAATATGATTAGTAACTTTCCAATTCCTTTCTAATTAAAATATAAGTCTCACTTCTACTAAAATTAGTAAGTCTACTATTACCACTATTAGAAGTCTCACTTCAAATAGAAATAGTAACTTTCCTTTTAGAGTTCAACTAGAATTAGATACTTTCTAATAATTGGGCTAGCGTAGGGACCACTAGGGATTCCTTAGAAAGCTGGCTCCAACTGGGACTCGCGACCCCACATCTCATATGTAATCCGGGCCCACAGTTAATTGTAAATAACTCCACTATATAAATGCAATTGAACTCCAGTCTTAGGAATATTACATAGAAGACCCTAAACTTCCACATTACCACAAGTAGACCCCTCTATCAATATCCATGGATCAATTGGACATGTCTTACAATTTAAAGAAGGAGATAAGGTTTTCTTGAAAGTGTCACCTACTCGTGGAACTTTGAGGTTTGGACAGAAGGGCAAATTGTCTAGGAGATACATTGGACCGTATGACATTGTGAGTAGGATTGGTGATGTGGCTTACAGGTTAGCCTTACCACCCGAACTCTCCGGCGTACACAATGTTTTTCATGTGTCTATGTTGAAGAAGTACGTTCCTGACAGACTACACATACTCCGTTATGAGCCGTTAGAAATTCGAGAAGATGCGACCTATGTTGAGAAGCCTAAGCAAATCATTGACACCAAGGAACAAGAATTGAGAACTCGGACTATTCAGTGGGTCAAGGTACTTTGGGAGAATCATGGACCGGAAGAAGCAACTTGGGAATTACGGGATCAAGTTCAGAAGAAGTACCCACATCTTCTACCGGAGGTGAGTTTTAATTTCCATTTGGAGGACCAAATGTCCTAAGGGGTGGAGGATGTAAGACCCCGACCCGAGAGACCTCGTTTAGAGTTAATTAAGTTGTGTTTTAGTTTTAAGTGTGTTTAGTAGTTTTTGAATTAGTTGGGGATTAGAACAGCTCTTATAATAGCTTTGGGGGATTTGGAGAGCCTTTTTATTTATGGGACCCTTTGGGGGTTCTTGTTACGTACTGTGTGAGATTGGGGGTTACCGATGATTTCCAAAAATCGTGTTTTGACCCCATTGGACTTATCTTGTTAATCCCTACAACTTTCATGTTGACATCGTTTCCATTCGAGGACCTTAAACCCGATTTTTCGTAATTGAGGGCAAAATGGTCTTTTTACCCGAAATCTGGGCACCGATTTCAATGTCACCAAAATGTGCAAAATATATACTTTTTGGAAACTAGAAATTTTGCCGAGCAACTTTGTCTTCTTCGTCGAATTCGTTTGAAGCCCCGAAAACCATGTTTTGAGCCCGAGAAGTCTTTTAAGTTGTGGGCCCCACTCCCACTTACTATATATAGAAAGCTTCTTCTTCATTCTTCCCATTTCTGGCAAAAACCCTAGAGGAGAAGAGAAATCCCAGCCCTAAGGGTTTTCCCTTACCTTTTTCTTGCTTCTTCATCTTCAATCCCCCACTAAGCTAGTGTTAATGAAAAATTAGAGACTATAATCTTCTTCCTCATCTCAAGGGCTTCGTCTTGACACAATTTTTGAAGAAAACCGCCCACTCCAAGACTTCCTCTGGACAACACCTTGCTTTTTGAAGAACTTCTGTAACACCCCGACCCGCCTTAATCTCGTTTTAGAGTTAATTAATTTAGATTAATTGCTTAATGGATGTTTTGATCTTGATTGGACTTGATTAGGTAGAATTAGTGGGGTTTGACCATTTACTAGGTAGATTATGACTTTTGGAGTGTTTTGGGTTTTTGTGTGTACTTAGAATTTTTGGGTTTTTAATGCATTGCATAGAGCATTTCATGGGCCTTAACTTTCATGCCTTGACCCATCAAATTCGGACCCATTTAGGCCCATTGCCAGCCCATTCATTAGCTCCAAGCCCTTTCTTGCAATTTCAGCCCAATTCTGGACTTGCATGCAAGTGCAGGATAAAATTTGGGATAAATCCCATTTTAGCTACTCTCTTCTTCTTCTTCCTTCATTTCCAGCTGAGAGTTCCTCTCTTCTCTTCTTCTTCATTTCTTCCTTCCTCATCTCAAGCAATCAACCAAGACTCCTAGCATGAATAGAAGCTAGCCACCACTTCATCTTCTCCACCAAGACAACATCTTCCAAGCTCAAGCATCCACTCATCTTTCTTTCTTCTTGCTTTTGGTAAGCTCTTTCTTCACTAAGCATTTCCATTTGATTTCCTTCATCTTGGAAAGCTACAAATCATATATGCATCATCTCCTGCCTCATTCATTTCATTCATTTTCGTTTTCACCATTTTAGGGCATTTGAGCTTGCATTTTGGGGATTCTTGATTAGAAAAGATTTGGAGTGTGAGAGTTAGCTCAAAGCACCAAGGCAAGTTAAACTTATACATTTGTATGCATGATTCTTTACTTGATTCATGAATGTGATAAATCTTGCTTAGATACCCTTCTTCTTGCTCAAAAATGGATTTTGTGGATGATTTTTTTCTTGTTAATGTATAGGGGTTTATTGATGGTTTTGATGAGCATTTTGGAAGCTCAAAGATACCTATTGGTAGTGTTTTAAAACCTGATGAAATGCCTTGAATGGCTTGAGAGAAATCAAGAAGTTTCAGATTTTCGGAACCCAGGATTTGACAGTTCGCTCGAGCGAGCGTGAGTGAACGCTCGAGCGAAGGGCTTTCTGGGAGAGTTCGCTCGAGCGAACTTTAGGTCCGGTCGAGCGAACAGCTCTCTGTCTGGGGTCCGCTCGAGCGAACATCTGAACGCTCGAGCGAACCTGATACCTGCAGTATGCAGATTTTCCAATGACCATAACTTTTCAACCGTAAGTCCGTTTTTGGAGATCTACATACCGTTGGAAAGCTCATGATGTGTAGAACCCGACAAGATTATATGTTGGATTTTACATAATTGTGACAAATGGACGTTTCCATGAGCCGGACATTGGACCGTAGTTTGTTCTAGTTGATTGGCCTGATAGATGGACCTGTAGGATGTGCACCCTGAACTTTTATCATGACCACTGAGTTTGTTTAATTGTGGATATGGATTGAGCACCCTTACCCACAAAAGGGGCATTGTGTTCTTCGGATTGTAACCGTGCCAAATGTGTTCTATTAAGGGATTCGACATCCAAATTATGTAACGCCAAGGGGTCCTCGTAGCCCGATAATGTCGAACTCTTAATACTACCCTGAGTTGGACGGTGAAGACCACGTGTGTTCCCAAGACCATAGGCTTGGCTTGATTTCTGTCTTGACTCCGTATATGATCTGTACGTACATGCATTGCATTCCGTTTTCAGTATTCTAGTATGACTTGATCATGCTTCTGTTTGGCTATGTATTTTATGTTACGCATCTGTTATATTACCTTTATTTATGGCTTGTTCAGTATATTTCAGTAAGTTCCGATTTGTTATTTATATGTCATGTCCTGTATATGTCCTGTATCTGATTATACTGTCCTGCACCTGTTCTGTTGTTTGTATATTGTACTCTATGAGTCGGCACCACTTAGCTTCGACCCTATCTAAGTCGGACCCGGCTAAGTGTGGGTTTAGTAAATTTCTAGCCCTCTGCAGATGGGAATATATTCTGAGGGTTTACCGGCACCCTAGGTCTACGATGGAGAATTCTGGGTACCTCTGTCTCCTAGTAGCACCGCCCTGTCCTGTCCTGATATTTCTGCTCTCATTTTATTTCATGTTATATGATTAACTTGAGAGAACATAGCTTATGTGGTTGTGCCAACTAGTTTGTTAATATGTTTATCTGTTATCTATGACTCGTATGTCTCATGCTAATTCATGCACTGATATGCGTAGCGATTATTCCTTGATCTCTTATGATTTATTCATGTCTGACTATTCATTTGTTACATGTTATATGGACTGTATATGTTTGTCTTGCTTAGCTTAGTCTAATGGTGCTATACTTGGCATTACAGGTGAATACATCGACGCCATTGCCCCGGAGATCCTTGAGGAAGAGGAATCTCTCCAGAACGTAGCAGAGTGGACTCCTGATGATGTCTTCTAGACATCCACTCGATGAGAAAAGGACGTTAAATGACCCACTGACCGTGGCCAGGATTGCCACATATTTTGTAGTAGTTTATAAACTTGTTAGTTTGGGATTGTAAACTTAATTAACTTACTTCTTCTCTCTTTATCTCTTGAACTTGAACTTTTAAATCTATGCTCATGGACCCTTATGCTCTATATCTTGATGATTGTGTACGTTAATTGGATATCTATTTGACAGATTTATATAGGCATATTGAGAAATATAAACCTCACACGTGATATCCTGTGGGTAAATTCCGTACGTGGGGACCTAGAGTCAATGAGTTTGACTCGAATTTCCACGCGGGCGTGTGTCGCGCCTCGGGATGTGTGCAATCTCGGGCTCGGGGCGTGACAACTTCTTTGTAAGTGATCTTCCTAAAAGTTTTATAATCTTGTTGTTTAGCCCTAGGGTAACTCCATTTCACTTATTGGAAGATTCCGTTCTGTTTTAATTGGGTTTTTGATAATTTAGGGTTTGGATTTGGGGTTTTGTGCATAGGTGTTTGATTGTGGACTTAAGAGGTTTCTAGAGCTCAATTTGATTTGCATTGGACCCCAGGCAAGTGGATGAATGGATTGATTTCTTGTTTTCTTGCTATTAAAGATTTGAACTCTCATTTATTGCTTTTACCCAAGTCATCTTTATGAGTTTTCATGATTTTGGAAACATGCATAATGTTAGGCTACTTATAGTCCTATTGGAGAACATATGTTTTATTGTCTTGCTTTTAGATCATTATGATCATTTATGGATTTGCATTTATGGAGATGTCTTGCATTGAATGAGGTGGAAGTGATGGAGAAACGAATGATTTATGGGAGTGGTTGTTAGAGGAGTTGATGATGAATTGAATGGGGTTGAAAGGAAGGTTTGAGACCCTTAATTGTAGGTATAAAAGGATGCCCAAAGGATAATGAAAGGGGGAGAAAAGGGAGGAACGGACTGTGTTCAGAAATGAGTTTCTGGACAGTTCGCTCGAGCGACCGTGACACATCGCTCGAGCGAACCCGTCACAGAACCTTGTTGGCTCGAGCCAACCCCTCTGATCGCTCGAGCCAACCTGATCCAACATAATCTGAACAGGTCCGCTCGAGCGAACCTTAAGTCCGCTCGAGCGAACCCTAGACAGAGAGCTGTTCGCCCGAGCGAACCTCCCAGTTCGCTCGAGCGAACTGCCTGTCTGTCATGGGTCAATACCTAAGGGCTTGAAACATAGTTTTTAGGCTTGGGGAGGTATTTTATGGAGCCCCAATGCCATGTAAGGACTTGTAAGGCGTTATATGAAGTCCGGAAGAAAGAGAAACCTCATCATGAATATTCCATGAGGTTTTCTAGATTGACCAATGTGTATGAGGACCCGGAATGTCCCTAATTCTTAAAGAGTACCAAATTACATCATAACTGACATACGGGACCCTATTCACACTGATTCAATTCTAGGAACCTCCATGTTTAGCCTGTAAATGTATGAGAAACTATTTGTATTCGATTTTTTTAACCAAACTCCTATTCTGGGATTTCAACCCACATGATATGACTAGACTGTTCCAAGAGTACTAGAAGAGATGTGCTTAGCTTTTGCTAACCTGTATATGTCGACTTGAGAAGTATGTGTATTTGTGCCTCTTGGCGCCCCCGTTTCTCACTATACATATGATTTGATTTATCGTATTTGACCTATGAGTCGGCACCATTGAGCTTGGACGACCTCGTCGGTTTGATCCACCAACTTGGGGTTCCTTCCCCTCCTGATAGTCAGCTGCAGTCTGGAATGTGCAGAGTTTTTACTCGGTTCGCTACCATGGTCCCGCAGAGTATATATATATATGTATATTATAGTATTTATCATTGTCCCTCCTCACCTTGTGTGACTGAGGTCAATGATCCTGTTAGGGTATGCGCTCTCTTCACGTTAGTGAAGGAAGGATCTAGCTTTGTGTGGTTGCCATCTTGACAGTTCCCGATCCTTGGTACCTCTACTGTTTTATATCGTTCATGTTGTTGTTTAACAAATGATGCATTATCTCTTATGAAATTCATTATTTATACGCAGGTTTTCTAAACTCTCGCATAGTATTTCATTATTGTTATATCTTTTCACCCACCTGCCAGACCGTCGTGTCTGATCCATTTATTTTGGTACTCAGGTCCCGAGCTTATTGCCTTTGAGGAGGAGCCAGAGGAGGCGGTCGGTGAACCGCAGCGAGTGATTGAGTGGCAAGCCGATGATGTCATGTAGACATTCGGTCTTGCCTTGAGAACGATACATTGTGGGCAATTATGATATCTTTATGTTTAGTTTCATTTGGTTGTACGGTCTTTGTTGACCGTTATCTTGGGGGGGGGGGCATTAATCAACCGATATTTTGTAAATATACTTAACTTTACTTTTGGGCAAATATGCTTATGATCATTGCTCATTCTGATATCTTGTCATGAAATCATAAATCAGTCTTGTTTATGAAATTGAATGGTATTAGTATGGTTTGCTACACGCTTCCGCAATCTTGAGAATATGTTTGATATGGTTATATGTGAGATGATGTGTAAAGATAATCCTCACCGCGGAACCCTGTGGGAAATCACGTGCACGGACAAATATTCTGTTAATTCCGTGTACGGTTTAGCCAAAGAGATGCACGTGGCGCGGCATCACCCCACCACATGTCCCGATCCAGGACTCGGATCCTCCTTTTCCCCTAGTTCCCGGTCCGGGGTCGCGACAGGACTGGTATCAGAGCGGGACATGTTTCAGGCAATTAAAAGAAACTAGAAATCTTAAGTACGTGGAGAGGATTCGTTAGATAGAATCGTGTGAGCGATGTGTGACCACCCTGTACTTGATTTATATGTGCTAACAATTTGTTTTGCAGCGTTATGCCACCTCGCAAAAGAACTGCAAACAGTAATCACGTTGCCAGTAACAGTGAGAATACAGAGCCTATTGGAGAGGAACCACAAGACAACAACATGCAGAACCAATTCCAACAGATGATGCAGGCTATGATAGACCAACAACGCCAGGCCAATGAGAATCAGGCTAGGCTCCAAGCACAAGCATATGAGACACAGACCAGATTGCAAGAACAGATGCTTAAGAAAGACGAGGATCATGCTAGGGAGATAGCTCAAATGCAGGCACAGTTGTTGGGGATATTGGAGAGGAGACTGGAACCAATCCCCGTTGCACCACCTGGTCCGGTGAATATTAGAGGGAATGATCCTAATGTGTTGTATGAGCGGTTCAGGAAGAGAGGACCGAAAGAATTTTTGGGGACTGAGGACCCAATGGCAGCAGATGATTGGCTTGAGCACACCGAAAACATATTTGAGATCTTCATATGTACGGGTGTAGAACGAGTACAGCTTGCAGCCTCTATGTTCACGGGCATAGCAGATATATGGTGGAAGACCATCAAGGCAGAATACAGGACAATGGCTGATGCAGAAGCTTGGGCTAGCTTCAAGAGACAGTTTGGAGAGAAATATGTACCTACACATGTCAAGAGGCAAAAGGCAGTAGAATTTCAGCAACTTGTGCAAGGAAACATGACAGTCCTCGAATACCTCACCAAATTTGAGAGATTGTCAAGGTATGCACCGGAGTTAGTAGACACGGAGGAGAAGAAGATAACCAAGTTCCTTGAGGGACTTCACCCCGATTATTGAGAGGGATGCTACCGGGGTTGTACCACCCGTTACCTTTGAAGAAGCTGTCAAGAGAGCATACAAATTTGAGAACTTCCACAACAAGGTCGTCAAGAACCAAGGAAAGGGTCAAGGCCAGCAGCAGAACTATCAACAAAGAAACAATCTGAACAAGAGGCCAAGACAAGAGCAGAATGCACAGAATCAAGGAGTTTGTATCCATTGTGGAAAATATCATGGGAATGCCCAATGTCGTTCTATCACAGGGGCATGTTTTAGATGTGGTTCATTGGACCACCAGATGAGGGATTGCCCAAGGCCAGATAGACAGAATAGACAGCAGCAGGGAGTACAGCGTCAGGCACCACCTCAGAATGCGTTAGTAGTTCAGAATCAAGCAAGGCCACTACAACAACAGGCACCTCAGCAACAGTTTAGGCCACAGCAACAACAGCAACAACAGGCCCGTCAGCAAGGGCAGAATCAAAATCAGAATCAGCGTCCTCAGAATCAGAACAGGAATGCACAACAAGGTAGGCAACAGCAAGGACAAAACAGGCCACCACAGAGGGCACAACTCTATGCTGTCAATAGAGCTGATGCAGAGGCTGAAGGCAATGTAGTGGAAGGTACACTTCTCGTCTGTGGTTTAGATGCTAAGGTTTTATTTGACCCTGGCTCTACTCACTCATTCCTATCTCCAAAATTTGCTAAGTTGATTGATATGCATGCTAGAGAGTTGAGTTTCATTCTGACTGTGACTACTCCTTTAGGTAAGGAAGTTGTTTGTAAAACTTTTTACCCTAGTTGTCCAGTCATGATAGGAGAAGTAGTATTACCGGCAGATCTCATTTTGTTAGAGATGCAGGATTTTGATGTCATCCTAGGGATGGATTGGTTAGCAGGATACCATGCTACTATGGATTGTTTCCATAAGACCTTAACTTTTAAGTTAGAGGAGACCCAAGCAGGGGTGTTGTTTCAGGGAGAGAGGAGTAATTCTGGTGCAGGGTTTATTTCAGCATTGAAGGCTGATAGGCTTCTAAAAAGTGGTTGTGAGGGTTATTTGGCGTTTATCACGGAGGATAAACGGTCCCAAGGGGTGGAGGAGATCCCAATTGTTTGTGAATTTCCAGATGTTTTCCCGGAGGAGATACCAGGATTGCCACCCATTAGAGAGATAGACTTCACTATTGAGTTGTTACCGGGGACCGCTCCGATATCTATCGCACCTTACAGAATGGCCCCGGCAGAATTGGGAGAGTTGAAGATGCAATTGCAAGAACTTTTGGACAAAGGTTTTGTGAGACCTAGTGTGTCCCCATGGGGAGCACCAGTTTTATTTGTGAAGAAGAAGGATGGTTCCATGAGAATGTGTATTGACTATAGAAGATTGAACCAAGTGACCATCAAAAACAAATATCCATTGCCAAGGATAGATGAACTGTTTGATCAGTTGCAAGGAGCTGCTTACTTTTCGAAGATTGATTTGAGGTCAGGCTACCATCAGTTGAGAGTTAGAGACTCAGATGTACCAAAAACAGCCTTTCGTACAAGATATGGACACTATGAATTTCTAGTGATGCCATTTGGTTTGACTAATGCACCGGCAGTTTTCATGGCATTGATGAACAAAATATTTGCGGAGTGTTTGGATCAGTTTACAGTGGTGTTTATTGATGATATTTTAGTGTATTCCAAGACCAAAGAAGAGCACGAAGAACATTTGAGGATAGCACTCCAGCTTTTGAGGGAGAATCAGTTGTTTGCAAAACTTAGTAAGTGTGAATTTTGGTTGGACCAAGTCACCTTTTTGGGTCATATTATCTCTAAGGAAGGATTATCAGTGGACCCGTCCAAGGTTGAGGCAGTCATGAATTGGGATAGACCGAAGAATGCATCAGAAATCAGGAGTTTTCTGGGCTTGGCAGGATATTATCGGAGGTTTGTGCAAGGATTTTCGTCGATTGCGTCACCTTTGACGAAGTTGACAAGGAAGAATGCACCATATGTTTGGACAGACAAGTGTGAAGCTAGTTTCCAAGAGCTGAAGAAGAGATTGACTACAGCTCCAGTCCTTACTTTGCCATCTGGGAGCGGCGGTTTTACCATTTTTACCGATGCTTCCAATGTTGGACTGGGATGCGTGTTAATGCAAGATGGGAAGGTAGTTGCATATGGATCCCGGCAGTTGAAAGATCATGAGAAGAACTATGCAACACATGACCTCGAGTTGGCAGCAGTCGTGTTAGCTTTGAAGATGTGGAGACACTACCTCTATGGAGAGAAATTTGAGGTTCACTCCGATCACCGTAGTCTACAATACTTATTTTCTCAGAAGGAGTTGAACATGAGGCAGAGAAGATGGATGGAATATATCAAGGACTATGATTTTCCAATTAAGTATCACCCGGGGAAGGCGAATGTAGTTGCAGATGCCTTGAGTAGAAAGTCGGTTAGCATGGCCAGTCTTCGTGGAACTTATGTGGTACAGCAGTTAGAAGAGTTGGGTGTAGATTTTCAGCCACTAAGAGAGGGTGCCATGTTAGCAAACATGTCAGTGTCAGAGCCTTCTTTCATTCAGAAGATCAAAGAGAATCAGTTGCAAGACCCAGAGTTGGCTAAGATCTTTGAGCACTTAGCAGATCGCCCGGATTTTCGGGTTGTGGATGGAGTTTTGTACTATCGAGACCGTTTATGTGTGCCTAACTTGGAGGATTTGAGGAATGATATCATGTCTGAGGCTCACAATACCAAGTATTCCATACACCCGGGCAGTACGAAGATGTACCAGAATTTGAAGGGCAGATTTTGGTGGAATAACATGAAGAGAGAGATAGCAGCTTTCGTCTCTCGTTGTATGACATGTCAGTTGATCAAGGCAGAACATCAGAAGCCTCCAGGGTTATTACGGCCATTAGAGATTCCGGAATGGAAATGGGAGCACATTACCATGGACTTCATATCGGGTTTACCAAAGACTAGTAAGGGCAATGATGCTATTTGGGTCATAGTGGACCGTCTCACCAAGTCAGCCCATTTCCTACCGATGAAGACTGGGAAGAAAATGCATATGTTACCTTTGGCATAGTTGTTTGTCACAGAGATTGTCAGTCGTCATGGACAGCCAGTTTCCATCACATCCGATAGAGACAGTAGATTTGTCTGAAGATTTTGGAAGACATTGCATGAGTCTATGGGTACGAGGTTACAGTTAGCACAGCCTATCACCCACAGACCGATGGTCAGTCGGAGAGGACAATTCAGACACTTGAGGATATGCTACGAGCTTGTGTGTTAGATTTCAAGACTCAGTGGGATGAAGCCTTACCGTTGTGTGAGTTCGCTTACAACAACTGTTTCCACTCGAGTATCAGTATGGCACCTTTTGAGGCTTTATATGGCAGAAGGTGTAGAACACCTGTTTGTTGGGAGGAAGTTGGTACTCGCAGTTTTCATGGACCGACCATTGTTAGTGAGACAAGTGACAAGGTCAAGTTGATCCAAGAACGTTTGAAAGTGGCTCAGAGTAGACAGAAAAGCTATGCAGACTCTCACAGAAGGGATTTACAATTTAAAGAAGGAGATAAGGTTTTCTTGAAAGTGTCACCTACTCGTGGAACTTTGAGGTTTGGACAGAAGGGCAAATTGTCTAGGAGATACATTGGACCGTATGACATTGTGAGTAGGATTGGTGATGTGGCTTACAGGTTAGCCTTACCACCCGAACTCTCCGGCGTACACAATGTTTTTCATGTGTCTATGTTGAAGATGTTGGAAATAGGGTGGGCCTCTAGGATAGGTTTCAAAAACTTTTGACCCACTTGACGCAGGGATCAACTATCCATAAGGCTATAAAACCCAATCCAAGATCTATGTCCTCAATCTCAGTCATCATGATCAGTAAAACAATTTATCTAGAAGATAAAAACAGCAACATATAAGCAACAAATAAATCTACAACATGCATGGAAGTAGATTATACCTTTGGAGCTCGGTTGTGCTCTAATGGAGGAGTTGCGTCTTTCTTTGATGATGAAACGCTTTCACTAATCAAATAGGGATCTCCAAGACCTCTTGATCTTCCACGCTATGACCCGTATCAGATTCTCCTTTTCTCAAGAAGATGGTGGGATCTCCAAGAGAAAACTACTAGGAACTCTAGGGAGGAACTAGAAAGAGAACTAGAAGAGAGAGAGGAGGAAGAGCATGTGCAACTATTGCACTAGGGAGGCTTGGGCGTGAATCCCAATGTGGATTTTTGCATAGGACGTCCAAGCCTTGCACTCCTCTTTTTATAGCTTTTGCAAGCCGCCTCTTCTTTACTAATTACAATAGAAGTCTTACTTCCATTAATTAGTAACTTACCATATCACATTTAGAAGTTTCACTTCAAATATGATTAGTAACTTTCCAATTCCTTTCTAATTAAAATAGAAGTCTCACTTCTACTAAAATTAGTAAGTCTACTATTACCACTATTAGAAGTCTCACTTCAAATAGAAATAGTAACTTTCCTTTTAGAGTTTAACTAGAATTAGATACTTTCTAATAATTGGGCTAGCGTGGGGACCACTAGGGATTCCTTAGAAAGCTGGCTCCAACTGGGACTCGCGACCCCACATCTCATGTGTAATCCGGGCCCACAGTTAATTGCAAATAACTCCACTATATAAATGCAATTGAACTCCAGTCTTAGGAATATTACATAGAAGACCCTAAACTTCCTCATTACCACAAGTAGACCCCTCTATCAATATCCATGGATCAATTGGACCTGTCTTCCAAACTTGATCCATATCTTATTATCCTTGAGCCCCAATTAATTATAATGATCAATAGGTACCTTTCCAATTAACTCTTAATCGGAATGGGTGCGCACTTACCAATGATAAATCCATTAATTGGCACAAGGGGATATTAGAGATAGATTCCATCTTGACCATTGAATATTCCCACAGCTCTATTACCATGTGCCCAAATCACCGAGGTGTTGACCTACAGTTGGCCTCACTCATTGGTGACTCAAAGCAAATGAATAGATAGAAACTTGAGTTCATTAATGTCTCAGGATTGAGAGCCTATTGCTAGGGAATTATGAGAGCAGACCTTAAAATAAAGACAGTGTTTATAAGGTGCTTCTCATGGTCCTTCAATACATCAAATGTACCAACACTATGATCCAGAATCTTCCATTCTGATGATCGAGACAAATCACACTATCTCATAGTGATCAAAGTGCTGCAACCTTGTCAGTATGAGATGTCCAGTCTCATCACTGGTTGTGAAGATATTTAAGTATAAGATTTGTCACACATGTCTCCCGTATGTGGATCTCATCCATCACATGTGTTACATCTAATATACTTGTGGACCCCGGTTCATCTCATGAACCATCATGTCATTCGTATTGGTTATGTGCAAGTATATAATAAATCACCATTCATCTCATTAAAGGAAAGCATGAATATATGAATAAATAAAGAATTTAATCAATTTATTATATCATCTACTGGATTGAGTCCATAAAACTAACAGAAGAAGTACGTTCCCGACAGACTACACATACTCCGTTATGAGCCGTTAGAAATTCGAGAAGATGCGACCTATGTTGAGAAGCCTAAGCAAATCATTGACACCAAGGAACAAGAATTGAGAACTCGGACTATTCAGTGGGTCAAGGTACTTTGGGAGAATCATGGACCGGAAGAAGCAACTTGGGAATTACGGGATCAAGTTCAGAAGAAGTACCCACATCTTCTACCGGAGGTGAGTTTTAATTTCCATTTGGAGGACCAAATTCCTAAGGGGTGGAGGATGTAAGACCCCGACCCGAGAGACCTCGTTTAGAGTTGATTAAGTTGTGTTTTAGTTTTAAGTGTGTTTAGTAGTTTTTGAATTAGTTGGGGATTAGAACAGCTCTTATAATAGCTTTGGGGGATTTGGAGAGCCTTTTTATTTATGGGACCCTTTGGGGGTTCTTGTTACGTACTGTGTGAGATTGGGGGTTACCGATGATTTCCAAAAATCGTGTTTTGACCCCATTGGACTTATCTTGTTAATCCCTACAACTTTCATGTTGACATCGTTTCCATTCGAGGACCTTAAACCCGATTTTTCGCAATTGAGGGCAAAATGGTCTTTTTACCCGAAATCTGGGCACCGATTTCAATGTCACCAAAATGTGCAAAATATATACTTTTTGGAAACTAGAAATTTTGCCGAGCAACTTTGTCTTCTTCGTCGAATTCGTTTGAAGCCCCGAAAATCATGTTTTGAGCCCGAGAAACCTTTTAAGTTGTGGGCCCCACTCCCACTTACTATATATAGAAAGCTTCTTCTTCATTCTTCCCATTTCTGGCAAAAACCCTAGAGGAGAAGAGAAATCCCAGCCCTAAGGGTTTTCCCTTACCTTTTTCTTGCTTCTTCATCTTCAATCCCCCACTAAGCTAGTGTTAATGAAAAATTAGAGACTATAATCTTCTTCCTCATCTCAAGGGCTTCGTCTTGACACAATTTTTGAAGAAAACCGCCCACTCCAAGACTTCCTCTGGACAACACCTTGCTTTTTGAAGAACTTCTTTGTAAGTGATCTTCCTAAAAGTTTTATAATCTTGTTGTTTAGCCCTAGGGTAACTCCATTTCACTTATTGGAAGATTCCGTTCTGTTTTAATTGGGTTTTTGATAATTTAGGGTTTGGATTTGGGGTTTTGTGCATAGGTGTTTGATTGTGGACTTAAGAGGTTTCTAGAGCTCAATTTGATTTGCATTGGACCCCAGGCAAGTGGATGAATGGATTGATTTCTTGTTTTCTTGCTATTAAAGATTTGAACTCTCATTTATTGCTTTTACCCAAGTCATCTTTATGAGTTTTCATGATTTTGGAAACATGCATAATGTTAGGCTACTTATAGTCCTATTGGAGAACATATGTTTTATTGTCTTGCTTTTAGATCATTATGATCATTTATGGATTTGCATTTATGGAGATGTCTTGCATTGAATGAGGTGGAAGTGATGGAGAAACGAATGATTTATGGGAGTGGTTGTTAGAGGAGTTGATGATGAATTGAATGGGGTTGAAAGGAAGGTTTGAGACCATTAATTGTAGGTATAAAAGGATGCCCAAAGGATAATGAAAGGGGGAGAAAAGGGAGGAACAGACTGTGTTCAGAAATGAGTTTTTGGACAGTTCGCTCGAGCAACCGTGACACATCGCTCGAGCGAACCTGTCACAGAACCTTGTTGGCTCGAGCCAACCCCTCTGATCGCTCGAGCCAACCTGATCCAACATAATCTGAACAGGTCCGCTCGAGCGAACCTTAAGTCCGCTCGAGCGAACCCCAGACAGAGAGCTGTTCGCCCGAGCGAACCTCCCAGTTCGCTGGAGCGAACTGCCTGTCTGTCATGGGTCAATACCTAAGGGCTTGAAACATAGTTTTTAGGCTTGGGGAGGTATTTTATGGAGCCCCAATGCCATGTAAGGACTTGTAAGGCGTTATATGAAGTCCAGAAGAAAGAGAAACCTCATCATGAATATTCCATGAGGTTTTCTAGATTGACCAATGTGTATGAGGACCCGGAATGTCCCTAATTCTTAAAGAGTACCAAATTACATTATAACTGACATACGGGACCCTATTCACACTGATTCAATTCTAGGAACCTCCATGTTTAGCCTGTAAATGTATGAGAAACTATTTGTATTCGATTTTTTTAACCAAACTCCTATTCTGGGATTTCAACCCACATGATATGACTAGACTGTTCCAAGAGTACTAGAAGAGATGTGCTTAGCTTTTGCTAACCTGTATATGTCGACTTGAGAAGTATGTGTATTTGTGCCTCTTGGCGCCCCGTTTCTCACTATACATATGATTTGATTTATCGTATTTGACCTATGAGTCGGCACCACTGAGCTTGGACGACCTCGTCGGTTTGATCCACCGACTTGGGGTTCCTTCCCCTCCTGATAGTCAGCTGCAGTCTGGAATGTGCAGAGTTTTTACTCGGTTCGCTACCGTGGTCCCGCAGAGTATATATATATATATATGTATATTATAGTATTTATCGTTGTCCCTCCTCACCTTGTGTGACTGAGGTCAATGATCCTGTTAGGGTATGCGCTCTCTTCACATTAGTGAAGGGAGGATCTAGCTTTGTGTGGTTGCCATCTTGACAGTTCCCGATCCTTGGTACCTCTACTGTTTTATATCGTACATGTTGTTGTTTAACAAATGATGCATTATCTCTTATGAAATTCATTATTTATACGCAGGTTTTCTAAACTCTCGCATAGTATTTCATTATTGTTATATCTTTTCACCCACCTGCCAGACCGTCGTGTCTGATCTATTTATTTTGGTACTCAGGTCCCGAGCTTATTGCCTTTGAGGAGGAGCCAGAGGAGGCGGTCGGTGAACCGCAGCGAGTGATTGAGTGGCAAGCCGATGATGTCATGTAGACATTTGGTCTTGCCTTGAGAACGATACATTGTGGGCACTTATGATATCTTTATGTTTAGTTTCATTTGGTTGTATGGTCTTTGTTGACCGTTATCTTGGGGGGGGGGGGGGGGCATTAATCAACCGATATTTTGTAAATATACTTAACTTTACTTTTGGGGAAATATGCTTATGATCATTGCTCATTCTGATATCTTGTCATGAAATCATAAATCAGTCTTGTTTATGAATTGAATGGTATTAGTATGGTTTGCTACACGCTTCCGCAATCTTGAGAATATGTTTGATATGGTTATATGTGAGATGATGTGTAAAGATAATCCTCACCGCGGAACCCTGTGGGAAATCACGTGCACGGACAAATGTTCTGTTAATTCCGTGTACGGTTTAGCCAAAGAGATGCACGTGGCGCGGCATCACCCCACCACATGTCCCGATCCCGGACTCGGATCCTCCTTTTCCCCTAGTTCCCGGTCCGGGGTCGCGACACATCTCATGAACCATCATGTCATTCGTATTAGTTATGTGCAAGTATATAATAAATTACCATTCATCTCATGAAAAGTAAAGCATGAATATACTGATAAATAAAGAAATTAATCAATTTATTATTTCATCTACTGGATTGAGTCCATAAAACTAACACTAACAAAACCTCAAACCATCAATTTAAATCATCCACACTAAAACAAAATACAAACCAGCCAATAACAAACAAAACCCAAATCAGAAAAAAAAAGTTAAGATGGAAAAGAATAACCTGCATATTTGATTTTGTATACACTTTCTGGCTATTAACTATGGGAGTTTTAGCCTGATTAAGACAGATTAAAAGGGGAAGCTAATATTTGTTTTTTGGCATTTAGTTTACCTCCTGTCTCTGACTTAGGAAGAACTTCATTAATGGCATTGGAGTTCAGCACATGTATAGGAAATTTCTTTCTTCTTCTTATTCTCTCTCTCTAACCTGTCTTCATTAATCGCATTGGATATCATTGGTATTTCATATTCAAGTAAATTCAAGAGGAGAGGTCCACAATAAACCTGAACATGGCTATCTACTCAAGAGTCAAGGGTATTCTCTGATAAATTTAAAGAAAACAAAGTTAATTTCAACAATAAAATTTGGAAATATGAAAGGGTTCAGAATGACACAGAATATGAAATTGTCCTACTATGCCATTATATTCTCTGATAAATTTAAAGAAAACAAAGTTAATAACAAAGTTAATCAAAGCCACACCAATTCATCCCAATTGGCCCAAACAGCCAATGAGTTCAACCCCACCAATAGATCTCTTCAAGCCTCACTAAATCACATGGAATCCCCAAACCTTGCTCACAGTGCCCACTCTTTTGTTGCCCAGATTGTCCACTGTGCAGCCACCCATAATGATACTAGAAGTTGGGATTTTCATCCCATAGCCAAGGCCAGCCCCATCCACCATTCCAAATCCAAAACGCCAATCATTTTCATAGACACCCATGGCCAAAACCGAACCCAAGATCCCCATTTCAGCAACATTTCACAAACCAAAAAAAAAATAAAAGAAAAGAGAGAATGGAAAATGGAAGAAAGGGAAGGGATTCACATACCTGGGCGACTGAAGACCCGAGCGCTGCTCCTCGTCCGATCCACCTGAGTCCCTCTCTCTCTCTACTCCCTCCTCTCCTCTGTTTTCACTCTCCATACTCTCCCCTGCGCCTCACCTGAAAAAGCAAAAGAAAGAAAGAAACGAAAGAGAGGGAAAGAGGAATGAAAAATGAAAAGGGGGAAAGTACCCCAGCCGTTTTGACCTAACAA
The DNA here is from genome assembly GCA_012931725.1 of Litsea cubeba. NCBI lineage: Eukaryota > Viridiplantae > Streptophyta > Magnoliopsida > Laurales > Lauraceae > Litsea > Litsea cubeba. The sequence continues at coordinate 62,183,328 of CM022944.1, forward strand.
GGAAATATAAAGAGAGGGTATTCTGATCGAGTCCACGCGAAGAGGAATCATTGGAGGATTGACTCAGTCTCCTCCTCTCGCCTGAAAGTTCCAAATGCTATTTTATCATCGTAGGAGGCGGGCACGCTGTCGGTCTGGGAGGCGTAGTCGTCGTCGGCGCGCGGGAGGGCACAGTGCAGAGAGAGAAAGGGAGAGGGAGAGGGCAGAGCTAGCGCGGGAGCAGGGAAAAAAAAGGAGAAGGGAAAACTGAATGAAAAATGGGTTTCGGCGGGGGTATGTTAAAAGAGCTTTAGCGACCGCCATAGGCGGTCGCTAATGAACCCATTTGGGACCGTGAGGAGCGGGCACGGTCACAGTCGCCCGCTTTCTGCTGCGCCAAAGCCATTTTTCCTAGTAGTGGGTGAAGAACGAAAGTTTCACAAAATTTAAAGGTCTTTCTAAATAACCAAAAATCATAATTTTACAAAGTCGATTGTAAAAACTCATATTTTCAGAAATGTTGAAAACACCCCTGGAAAGGGTGATAGGGTCAAATATGGGTTTTTTTTTTTATCTAGAATGAGAATGAGATGAACACGAAAGCTGTTGGGTATGATGAGACCCAACTTTTGAACCCATAATGGACGTTTTTCAAAATTCTCCAAAATATCCTTTGTTGGCAGAATATTGTGAAAACAATTTTGAAGTAATTTACAAAATTCTAACAAAGAAAATAAGAAAAACGTTGCATTAATTTCTCCATTTATATTAAAAGGGTTCGCATTTCAAGCCTTGTGGGTTTTGGTTGTTTATAAATTTACTTTGCAATCCCTCTATTCGGCCTTAGATGGTTTCAAACCCAACAACAATTGAACAAAATACAGAAAATAGGTACAAACGGAGACAAAAGACGGTAAAAATCAACTCAGTGAGCTCATGTCCGAGAGCATTCTGCCTGCTCCGACATGCCTCTCTACCTATCTATTTTCTTCGTCTTCTCTTTTGTACTCTCCCCCAAGCCTCTACAATGCCTCTGTCATGGGTTTGGGATGACCATATATGTTTTCATATTCCACCAAAGCAATTAGGTTCAATGGGGGTAACGTTTAATTAAGAGTCAAATTGACGTGTTTTCATATTCAAGAACAAGTCCTTGATGAATAATGCTCAACAAAACATCTTAACAGTAGCCTAGTTGAGTCGTATCCATGGATGAATAGTATAAGGCCTTGAGCAAAATCTACCAACGACTAACAAAGGCTCTTTGATATGATAATGTGTGGGGATGTCTCCCAAAATACTGGGATTATATTAATCTCGGTGTTAGTGTCGGCTAATCACGCCTTGACCTCGGCAAACGTTACCAAGGCGCTATCCAAGACCGAGACCATTTTAGGTCTCAGACACCCCCACCTCGGCACAAAGTCTTCACCCCGACCACTCAGCTCGGCACTAGAGCCAGACTGCTAGCCGAGATGGACGCTGAAGGCTGTACTTTCATGGATATCCAGGTGAGTATGACAAAGCTATCTTGGCCGCCCTTCACCCCTGACAGAGCGGCATCCAGCGGCTACGTCCATCAAGGTATGGCTCCAGGCCAGGCCCGATGGGACTAGGCCCAAAAGTCAGACAGGGTAAAGCTCGATTAGACCAACATTTAATGCATAATGGGCTGATCGGACAGCCATTTAATGTATAGTGGGCTTACGTGATAGCCCCCATGGGAGTGCTAAGAAGTCATCATGAGCCCCACCATGCAACACTAGCTTCCTCCTCTATAAATAAAGGAATAATCTCCATCCCAGGTACACATAATCACAACCTGAGAGCTGTTACTCTGTCTCTCTTCTCCCTCATTTCCATCCTACTGCTTAGTTCCCATACTGATTTAGGCATTGGAGAGCCTTGTGCTGCCCACAGCCAGGGTCCTCTGACTTTCTCATCTTCTCCCCTTTTAGGTTTCCAAGCCACTTTCCATCTTCGAAGGAGCATCAAGCTCGCCATAATCCTCATTACAAAGTCCGTAATATTTAGGCACTTATAGTTGGCGCCGTCTGTGGGAAACGAACAAAAAGTCATCTTCCCAAACACTCTGCCTCCAAAACCTGAAAGGGTAAAGAATCTTCAAGGGACCAGCAGTGACTGCGTTGGAGGGCGTGAGACTCAGTCAGGTTCATCTTCAACGGGAGGACATCACTCTCCCAGCAAAATAACCTTCGACTCGAGGATTCCAGGCGAAACACTTGTCCACCATCAAAAGTGCTGCCCTTTGGCAGGAAAATAGAGCCTCCAAGAAGGACAACAGGTCATCTAGCGAGGCATCCACAAGCTCAGTAGTAATCTCAACATCTGGGGGCTGCCAGGAGTCCATATCAACATCGCCAGCAATGCCACTCTCCATCTCGGCCAGCGCCAAAGAGACTGACCTCGGGTTCATACACCCAGGCTTCTCCAACTCGGCCAGCGCCAAAGAGACTGACCTCGGGTTCATACGCCCAGGCTTCTCCATCTCGGCCAGCGCCAAAGAGACTGACCTCGGGTTCATACGCCCAGGCTTCTCCATCTCGGCCAGCGCCAAAGAGACTGACCTCGGGTTCATACGCCCAGGCTTCTCCATCTCGGCCAGCGCCAAAGAGACTGACCTCGGGTTCATACGCCCAGGCTTCTCCATCTCGGCCAGCGCCAAAGAGACTGACCTCGGGTTCATACGCCCAGGCTTCTCCATCTCGGCCAGCGCCAAAGAGACTGACCTCGGGTTCATACACCCAGGCTTCTCCATCTCGGCCAGCGCCAAAGAGACTGACCTCGGGTTCATACACCCAGGTTCTCCATCTCAGCCAGCCCCAAAGAGACTAACCTCGAGTTCATACACCCAGGCTTCTTAAAGAGATTGACCTCGGGTTGACTGACCTCAACAACAGTATGACCGTCCAGTTCGGCAGAAGCATCTTGATACAGCTTAGCAGTAAAGCCATCCTCTGGCTTCGGTCCAGTGCCAGCTAGTCATCTCAAACTATAAGCAGCTCCAAGACATAAGGTCTTAATGATACTCAGCTTCCGACCTCAACGAATTAGTAAACTCTAAGAAGTCAAAAGCTGGGGGGCTTAGTGTGGGGATATTTTCTAGACACCGAAATCACCGTGCAGCGCCCAAATGGTACTAAGCAAAATGAGGGTCCCCGAGTCAGAATCACGGACGAAACGCCATTCTGGAAAGGAAACGGCGAGATCTTCAAAATCCATTACAAAGTAATGGAGTTCTCATTTTTAGGCCAAATTTCATCATTCCGACCCCGAAAAAGGCCTTTTTACCATTTTTACCATATCCGGCACCTCGGCAACAGTGCCAACCGATATCACCAGCTAGGCAGCAGTGTCAGGCCCTCCACCTCGGCAACAGTGCCAGGTGCCTCCATCTCTGCCAGGTCCTCACCTCGGCCAGACGCTCCATCTCGGCCAAGAGCCTCATCTCGGTAAAAGTATTGAGCACTGACAGCTGTCCTCCCATGGACACTTAACCACGTTACAGAACATGCGACAAGATAAGGGCACCGCCCGTAGTCTCCTGACAGATCGCTGTCCACAGCTCCCAAGGCGCCAGGATATGGCCAGATGGGACAAGACAAGCTACGAGGGGATATCTATTAGAGTAGAGTGGGCTATGATGGGACAGCTAACCACCTCCTTGCCTCCTCTCTTCTTCTATATAAACACAGCTACAGCTTCAGAACAAGAGGGGGCAAACACACTCTGGTACGCCCATCTTTTTCCCCAAAAATCTCCATCCTTTGCTTAGTTCTCACACTAACTTAGGCATCGGAAAGCCTTGCACCGCCTAGGCCAGGGTCCTCTGACCTGCTGTTCTTCTTCTCCTTCTTCCAGGTTTCAGGCAGGCAACGGTGTTCTTCTCAAAGCCTCTTCTCATGCACAACTAATCTTCATCAGTTCTTTGGATAAGTTCTATCAGGCACCCCCTAATCTTGTGAGTTACATTTTTTGCACTTACAGATAAGATTCAATTCAATAACAAGGCACAAAAGCATATGAAAGACTATTTCTAATAAGTTCTGAGACAGTCTACTCGGATTCAATTATACAACAATGAGCTTTGGGACATTTAAGACTTCACAGCACATTACCATCTTAATACTAAGTGGCACCATAGGGTAAATTTGCTTGCTGGTATATTCCATCATGATCTAAATGGTCAAAACCCCATCATTCCATCATAGGCTCACAATGCAATATTTCATCAATCCATCATACAAAAAATCCGCAACTTCTTTCCATATAACTATATCATGAAACAAAGTATCTACAACATTCATTCTCCATAAAACCTATTGATCAATCACCTCAAATAACACATCTTCCTAGCCTTATTAGCAGACAAAAAAAAAAAGGACATAAGCACAAAAGACCCATCTATAAGGACCCAAGAACCCCAACAATAAGAGGAAAAGGAAAAAGACCAACCTACATTACAAGTACACCCATAAACATTCGAAAGGCACATTAATTCTCAACACTTCATAAAAACATTTGAAAATTGGATTAACCATCCTGGTTACATGTGCAACTAAATTATACACAAAGCATGTATTTCATGCATGATTGAACATGAAAACTAGAATTATGATATACAAGTGACTACGATTGCATGAAAATTTTACACAAATACATATTCCAGATTTTATCTTCTTTAATAGGAACACGCAATGAACTTTCCAACTTTTCGATGGCCACTACCGAACTATTTCTTTCTGTCCTCCAGTCTTCTCTTTCATATGTTGAAGAATTAGCTTCAAAAAGCTGCCAATTTGACCCTTCATCTTTCCAAAGGAACCTGCGACAACTACTTTCGTTATGCATAAATGATAAGTCCATGAAATTGCATTTCATTCTCATCATTCCATATAGGTTATGGACTTATTTAGGTTTAAATTCATTGAATTTCTTAAAATCATACATAATGATGGGTTGGTGAAGCCTGATTTGGACATTAGTTAGATTGATAGGGGTTAATCAGTAATTTGTCCGTTTAATCTGGACCATCTGCTATAAGGTCAGATTCGACAGTTGTGTGTGTCTAGAGGTTTAGGGTTTCTTGTATTTATATTGGGTGGCAAGAGCATTATGCTATGAGGTTGATTGAGAGAGACTTTGAGATTGTTAGAGAGAAAGCACGAGAGACAATGATGGATTGTACTCTTGTGTGGTGATCTCTAGGAATAATGACCGGCGTGAATCTGCCATGGACGCAGGCAAGTTTGTCGAACCACGTAAGTTTGTGTGTCGTGGATTGGTTGTTGTGTGCTTGATTGATTGTGCTCTCGTAGATCGTGCATGTGTTCAATCCCTAACAACTAGTATCAGAGCATCTAGGACTCCTAAGCCTACACAGAGTTATTCACCTTCTTTGTACCACTTGTTATTAACTGATGGTGGTGAATCAGAATGTTAAGAAGAAGCATTGCAGGTTGAAACTTGGGCTAGGTGGGAATAAGCCATGGAAGATGAGATGCAATCTTTATTATCAAATCAAACATGGGACTTAGTTCAGTTGTATGAGGGAAAGAAAGTATTGCACAACTAGTGGGTGTACAGGTTGAAGGATGAACATGATGGTCGCAAATAAAAAACCAGGTTAGTTGCGAAAGGTTTTCAACAGAAGGCAGGTATTGATTGCTCCGAGTTATTTTCTCCCGTGGTTAAGCTAAACACAATCAGAAGTGTTTTGAGCATTGTGGCGGTTGAAGATTTACATCTTGAGTAGTTAGAAGTGAAAATTACATTTCACCATGGTGATTTGGAAGAAGACATCTATATGCATCAATCATAAGGAGACGTTGTACCCGGAAAGGAATAAATGGTGTGTAAGCTCAAAAAGAGTTTATACGGTTTGAAGCAGGTCCCAAGACAATGGTATATCAAATTTGACAGGTTTATATGCAACACAGGATACAAACGGTGTTATGCAAACCATTGTTATTATTTCAAAAGTTTTGATGACTGTTACATTATTCCACTTTTGTACGTAGATGATATACTTGTTACAGGTCCAAATATACATCAAATAAACAATTTGAAGAAATAGTTGTCACAAAAATATGAAATGAGGTTTGGGTGGTTCAAATCAGATTCTCAGCATAAGAATCAGTAGAGACAGAAAAAATTGCACATTGAAGCAGTCTCAAGCAGAAAATGTTGAAAAGGTTATGAACAGGTCTAACATACAGGGTGCTAAGCCAGTTAGCACCCCACTGGCCAGCCACTTCAAACTCTCAAAAGGGTTGTCTCCTAAGACAGAATAGGAGAAGGAGAACATGTTCAAGGTCCCATATGCTTCAGGTGTTGGTAGCTTGATGTATGCAATGGTTAGCACCAGACCAGACATTGCTCATGCAGTGGGAGTTGTAAGAAGATTTATGAGCAACCCTGGAAAACATATTGGGAGGCAGTTAACTGGATTCTTGATACTTGAGAGGCACCACTAATGCAACGTTCTGTTTTTGAGGATCAAAGATCAGATTGCAGGGCTATGTTGATTCAGACTTGGTAGGAGATCTTAATAGAAGCATAAGCACTACGGGATATGTCTTCATATTGGGTAGTGCAGCAATCAATTGGAAGTGACAATACAATACGTCGTTGCACTTTCAATCACAGAAGGAGAGTATGTTGCCGCTATAGAAGCTAGCAAGGAAATGATTTGGTTGTAGGAATTAATGGAAGAGTCGGGTAAGAAGCAAGAAAACAACGGACTTTACCGTGAGAGTAAGAGTGACATTCATCTTGTGAAGAATTCGGCCTTTCATCCAAGAATCAAATACATTCGTTTCAGATATCACTTCATACAGTGGCTTGTGGAAGAAAAAGTGTTGAGATTGGAGAAGATCTTATAAAGTCAGAATCATGTAGATATGTTCACAAAGGTGGTGACTACAGAGAACTGAAGCGGTGCTCAGCTTCTATTTGTCTTTAAGCATGAAGACGAGGCATCGAGATTTGTAGTTGTGTTCTGCTATTGTCAAAGCCATTCAGTGTGATAATCAGTCTTCAAGTGGGAGATTGATGGGTTGGTGAAGCCTGATCTAGACATTAATTAGGTTTATAGCAGTTAATCAATAATCTGTCTGTTTAATCTAGACCATCTGCTATAAAGTCAGATTCGAAACTTGTGTGTGTCTAGAGGTTTAGGGTTTCTGTATTTATATTGGGTGCTGAGAGCATTGTGCTATGAGGTTGATTGAGAGAGACTCTGAGATTGTCAGAGAAAAAGTAAGAGAAACAGAGGGATTATACTCTTGTGTGGTGATCTCCAAGACTAGTGACTTGGCATTAATTTCCCATGGAAGTAGGAAAGTTTTATTGACCACGTAAATCTGTGTGTTGTGGATCGGTTGGTGTGTGCTTGATTGATTGTGCTCTTGAAGATCGCGCGTGTGTTGGATCCTAACACATCATGATGTCCAAAGTGCATTTCATGAGAATATCTGTTTGAATCTTAAAAATTGCATGGTTTTCATGAAGTTATTCCTTTTTGATTATTAGATTATCCTCGCAAAGATTCTTTGGATTTGACCTTCCTTCTAACCTTGGTGTTGTAGGTGAGTTCTCTTTGGATTTCCCAAAGAGTGAGGCATTCGTTGAGACACCAACAACTGCAGACTTCGATTGGGGCGCCGATTATATAGCCTAATCACCTCAGCGGGTTGAGTGCGACGATGTTGTCCTTGTAGTTGTTGATGGGATGTGATAATTAAGTGTTCTTTACATTGGATCTTTAACATGATAGTTGGGACTTGCACTTCATGATTTGATATATGATGTGGATACCGATATTGGATCTATGTTTCAAATTGCTTCCATTGATTTTTCATAACAACCGTGCTACACAGCCCGAGACAGAGCCCAGGCTGTGGCACGGGATCCCACGTTTGTGGCACGGCGTGGGATCCCGTGCCACAGCCTGGGCTCTGTCTCGGGCTGTGTAGACGTTTTGTTTTCATAAAAGCATTTGCTTTTTGCTTATATATATATATAATTGCTTCCACTTAAATTCTTTTTACTAAATATTATACAAGTTTTAAATCGGACCTCACAACGGACGTGTGGAAGGGGCGGGGGGTGCTCCTAGGCATGAAACTTGGCCCAAATGCTATCAAAACAACTAAATCGCTAATCTAACGCACAAACCCACTTAATTAATAACTAAATATGATTAATTAATTTAAAATACAATTAATTAGGTTGGGGTCTAGGGTGTGCTTGGCACTTTACTAGTTAAAGTGAAGTGTAGTAAGTTCATATAAGAATTGACAAGGGGTCATATCAAAAGTACACAATTTCAATATTCCCTTCTAATTTCTAAAAAAAAATCAATAAAGCAACCCCCTTTCTCCACTAAAAGACAAAAAATTTCACTTTTCTATACAAAAAGTCAAAAAGATTTCATACCAAACAACTAAAAACAAAACACCATCATAACACTTAATATTTTATTCTCTTTTGATTTGATGCTTCACTTCATCATACTTTAATTCACCACGCATCCAAACAGGCCCAAAGAACTGACCCTCACATTGATAGGAAGATGTATCTTGATGAAAACATGTCAAGGCTGTAGACACCCCTCTTTATCGGAAAGGCCAGTATAGTATATGCATATTATTTCTACCCCTTTTCACCTCATCTCGGCATTTCTTGAGTTTTCACCTCATCTCGGCATTTCTTGAGTAATAAAATTGGACTTGAAGACGATTTTGCATTACATGTGTAGGTGCAGAAAATAATGACCCACAATAAGGAGGAGCCTTATAGGACTTATCCGAGAAGATGATGGTGTCTGGAATGTCTGGATGCCGCCCGGAAGCCTGGAAGGGAAGAACAAACAGTCAGAGGACCCTGGCCTGGGTGGCGCAAGGCTCTCCGATGCCAAAGTCAGTATGGGAACTGTAACAATGGAAGGAGAGGAGGAAGAGAGACAGAGTAACGACTCTGGTATGGAAAAATGGCGTACCTTAGATGGTGGCATGGATCTCTATTTATAGAGTGTGGAACGTATCTTTGGAAGATATTGTGGTGTGGGTCCCACGATTGGACTGGGAAGTCACGATCAGCCCACATTGCATTAATTGTGGTCCAATCCAGCCCACTATGCATTAAATGCCCGTCGGGTCAGCCCACATCGCATTTAATGCACATCTTGTTGGGCCAGATCCTGTTGGGCGCCTTTGGCGGTAGGAGTACCAGCGGATCTGCCCTTGGGCCCTGCCCTGATGTGGCTTCAGCCGCTGGATGGGACTCTGTCAGGGATCTGGCGAAGATCGTGGGCGGCTGGATGTCGCGTCTGTCCCACCAGCGCGTGTCCCTATCCCTCCACGTGCCTGACGACGTGGGGGGATGAAGAGTACACGTGAATGTTCCCTCTTGCTTCGGCTTCTGTCTCGGCTTCTTTAGCCGAAATGGAGCTTTCTGCCGAGGTGGTACCCGTGGTGGTGCTCCTTGCCGAGATGACGCCCGAGGTGGGCCAGTTCGGCGCTAAGGGCCCGGAGCTGTCCGACTTCGGTCGGACCTCCTGTTCTGGTAGCCGGGACGAGCCTGGTGTCACGTGGATGACGCGAGGATGGCATGTGAGAATGCTTAGCCTGATCTGATGGCTGTGATTAACTTAATCCTGTGGTTCGGGAAATCTCCCCACACAATTGCCCCCTAGGTTTTGACCTCTGAAGTGTGCTAGCCTTTAGGGGTTGAAAGCTAGAAGAATCCATCTGGGGATACTGTGATCATTACCTGGTGTCGCTTCGACTCTTTAAAGCAATAAATGCCCTGCCCTGTCCGCCTTTGGAACCGAGCTGACGGCTACACGCGTAGTTTCCACGCCGACTGCGTTGTCCCATTGATTGACGGGTTGTCTCATTGATTGACGGGCACGGGCTTTGAAGTGTCTCTTCGAATTCGGAGGCGGTACCCAAATGAGGGTTTCCTCTTCTATAAATAGGGCCGTCCCCTTCTTCTTCTTGCTTCTGACTCTTTTCGCCTTCGCCTCTGCTTTTACTTTCAATTTCTGCTCTGATTTCTGAGATCCGTTCGAGGCTTCCGATCTCCGTTCTGGTACCTGAGATCTGTTTGAGGACGACGACCGTAGAACGCGCCTGGATCTGCTCCTGATCTGCCTCTTCGTCCTCGTAAGTCGCTCTGTTCTTTCGTCTGGTTTTTCTTGAGGTTTTTCGATTTCTAGGGCTTTTCTTCGTCGTCACCCCTTCTAGACATGGGCACCCCTAGATTCAGGGTAGATTCTGATGAGGGCTTGGCCGAGTTTAGGGCTGCCTTCAAAATTCCGGAGGGGGTCCTCCTGAAACCGGCAGACCTTGCCGACGCTGCCCTGTATCGCTGCTACGGCGGCTGGATGCCATTCCCTCTGATCTCTGTGATCGAGGGTGGGGTCAGGTTTCCACTGCACCCCTTGCTTAGGGCTTGCCTTAGCCTTTGGTCCCTCGCCCCGGGCCAGCTGATGCCCAATGGCTACAAGGTCATTATGGGCACAGCGAAGCTGAACGAGATCTTGGGGACCAACCTAGGCCCTCACGACATCGAGGATACTTATGATATCTGCAAGGATGGGGAGGGAAGATACTATCTCCGTGTGAAGCCGCAGCGAAGGGGCTTCGTCCTAGCCTTGGAGGATTCAAGTAAGAACGCCGAGGAGGATTTCTTCTGTGTCTCGGGGGACTGGGAGTTCGGCCCAGGCGAAGATAGGAGGCTGTCGGTCCCACGTCGCCCTGGGGAAGTCCCAAGTAATCATCGCTGCTTTTCTCCTTTACTGTTTTGCTTATCTTACTGGTGCCGAGCTGACATTCTTCTTTGCCTGTCGAGCAGAGGCGGGTGCAAGGCGACGCCGAGCTGCTAGCGAAGGTTGGAGGAGGAATACCGAAGACATCAACAAGGTCGAACGGTACAAGGGGCACGAAACCAGGTCGGCTTGGAAACTGCTTGGGTATACGCCGAGGTATCGCGGCCACTACCACAGGACCGGAGTTCCTGGGGCGGACGAGACACACCCTGACCATCCGACCGTATCGGTTGCGGTGTTTAGCGGGATCCCCTTGACCGATCCTGTTGCTGACCGGACTGCGTCTGGAGCCGAAGCGTCCACTTCCGATCCGGGGCTGCCGGACTTGTCGCAGATAGTGGAAGCTTATACCTCTGACCGAGAGGAGGACATGGGAGGAAGCTCGAGGGAGGCCGCTGTCAGGGACCTGGCTGCCAAGTTTAGGCAGAGGTCAGCGTCTTCTGGGACTCCGTCGCCTACTGGTACTCATGCTGCTTCGGGTCCGGTGGGCGTGGGCGCTCCCTCTGTTCCTGCTCCTGTCCCGAGTGGGAGAGCCCGGCAACGCTCGCCGGACCGCTCGAAGGAGGGGTCCCCGCCCAGGAAGAAGTCCAAAGCGGGGGAGAGAGCTCAAGGGCCGATCTGCAGTCGGGCAAAGCTCCTGGGGCCAAAGCTCCTGCCGAGAAGGGAGGCGAGAAGAGCGCGCCGAAGGAAAAGAGTGCGCCGGCCGAAAAGGGTGCGCTGGTCAGCAAGTCGGCTGTCGGTCCAGCGCGCGAGTCTCTCATCTTGGCGGGACAAGGGTCCGGATCGGCTTCCGGGCCCCGAACTGCCCCAGCACCGTGGAAGCCGAAAATGGAAACCTCTACCGGTGAACCCTTGAGCGTTGAAGACCGGTTGCTGGGAAATGCCGAGGTGATTGGGGCTCTCGCCAAGGCCTGTGCTCTGCCAAGAGATATGGAGACGCACGACAGGTACGAGGATGAGAGCCTGATGGTCTCGGCGATCCAGGACAATATTCGGGTAAGTGTTTGCAACGCCTCTCTTCATTCTTCAAGTACCTTGGTCGAATCCTGACTCTCTGTTTCTTTTTGCAGAACGTGCAGAGGCTCCTAACCGTGGTGGGAAGGAGGGATAGGAGCGCTGCAAGAATGACCCGCCTGGAGTCCGAGCGGGAGAAGTTGAAGAAGGAGCTAGACGAGCAGCGGAAGGGATTGGAGGAGCTCAAGGTAGCCAGTGCTGGAGAATCTGCTAGGCTGGCGTCGGCTCTGGCTGAGGTCGCCGAACTCTCGTCTCGGGCCGACCACATGAAAGGCGAGCTCTGGGCGAGGAACAAGAAGGCCGCCGAATTGGAGTCCGAGCTGGCCAGGTTGAAGGCTGAGTCCACTGCTGAGGGGACGAGGCTGCGCGCTGAAATGGCGAGGTTGAAGGCTGCGAACGCCGAGCTTGAGAAGGAGGCCCAGTCCGCCTTCCAGGATGGGGTAGATCGAGCCACCGAGCTGTACGAGAAGCAGGTGGAGGAGATCACCGCCATCCTGTTCGAGGAGGGATGCCTGGCCGCACTGAGACGTGCGGGGGTCCCTGAAGACCACCCCGTCTATCAGGACCTGCCGAAGTATTCAGACCTGGATCCCGAGCCTAGCTCCGTACCTACAACTGACAGTGCCCCGGTCGAAGCCCCTGCGGTTGTCGACGCTCCAGCTGCCTCGGTCTTAAGCGATGCCCCAGTCGCCAGCGTTTGTAGGTGCAGAAAATAATGACCCACAATAAGGAGGAGCCTTATAGGACTTATCCGAGAAGATGATGGTGTCTGGAATGTCTGGATGCCGCCCGGAAGCCTGGAAGGGAAGAACAAACAGTCAGAGGACCCTGGCCTGGGTGGCGCAAGGCTCTCCGATGCCAAAGTCAGTATGGGAACTGTAACAATGGAAGGAGAGGAGGAAGAGAGACAGAGTAACGGCTCTGGTATGGAAAAATGGCGTACCTTAGATGGTGGCATGGATCTCTATTTATAGAGTGTGGAACGTATCTTTGGAAGATATTGTGGTGTGGGTCCCACGATTGGACTGGGAAGTCACGATCAGCCCACATTGCATTAATTGTGGTCCAATCCAGCCCACTATGCATTAAATGCCCGTCGGGTCAGCCCACATCGCATTTAATGCACATCTTGTTGGGCCAGATCCTGCACGCGAACTGAGGAGGTAACCCGTAGGAGTCGCACAGCTGGTCCCCCACAGGGGGTAGGCGGGGCCCAGAGCCCCGCGCCTATTGTATACACTCGGGTTGTAACCTTTGGTTGTAACCCTCATGCGTTTGTCCCGGGCAGGAGCGTGTCACGTACCCAGGGGCCTCCCCAGGTTTCGAACCCGAGACCTCCTGTATAAAGGATAATCTGGGTGAAACCTGGTACCACTTGAGCTACTAGCTCAAGTGGTACCAGGTTTCACCCAGATTATCCTTTATACAGGAGGTCTCGGGTTCGAAACCTGGGGAGGCCCCTGGGTACGTGACACGCTCCTGCCCGGGACAAACGCATGAGGGTTACAACCAAAGGTTACAACCCGAGTGTATACAATAGGCGCGGGGCTCTGGGCCCCGCCTACCCCCTGTGGGGGACCAGCTGTGCGACTCCTACGGGTTACCTCCTCAGTTCGCGTCCCTACAACATGCATCATCGTGGGGTATATGTCGTCGGACTCTTTGGCAATATGTCTGAGAATTTAAATTCTTAGATGGTGACGTTCTTGTGTTAAAGCTCGAGAACCTCTCAAATCATAATTATTTCCACTGTGCCTATATCCATCACTTTTAGGGCCCGTTTCTTTACTAGAATTCATAGAATTCATGTCTGGTGGTTGTCTGTGAATTTCAAATCCTGATATTTGAAATGCTACCAAATTCTGGAATTCCAAATTCTTTGTTTCATTCATGGCCTGAATTCCTATCTGAGCTCCAAATCCTATTTATGTGCCAAGTGAGATTTCCAAATCCTACTTGTTAAAGTGGTTTTTCAAATGCTGAGTTTTTTGGAATTTGAAATGCTTGGAATTTCAAATGCCCAGGAATTCTGTGGAAATTCTGGTAATGAAACACAGAATTCCTGACAGGAATTCTAAATTCCCAGACAGCCTGAATTCCTGTCAAGAATTCTAGTAAGTGAACAGGCCCTTAGGAATTGGGTTGGAACTTTCCCAACCCCTTCTCATCAATGGACTTGGTATACAAATATGTGCAATTCGTTTCACAAATTCCTACTCAATATCTATCTCTAATATGTTTTGATTGTTCACATCTCCATGGACATGCTAGCAAGTTTTGAACATGCCAGATTAGGGGTATAGTAGACAATTTTTCCTAAGAACACCTTACTAGCATTATTCCCTAGAAAAAAGATGAGTATCTTTAGCTGACTTGACCCGGTAAAGAAGGTTTATTGCACAGATTGAATGGACAACTTCCTTCTAAAATCAGCTAATGAATGGAATGTCATTATCCCTAGCAGCGAAATCCCCTCAAAATATGGCCATGTGGCGACTCAGCCAGCTGCATTTCCCCTGATATGGAGTTTCAACTCTATATGCTTTTTCTATTTTAGGGTCTCGTACTTTCAACCCATTGGGCTTTTTTTTTTTTTTTTTGTTTAATTTGATTCTTTAGTTTTACTCTACTCGGCTCTCATGCTAATAAACAAGATTAAGCATCCAGGTGTGCGACTCAGCCAGCTGCATTTCCCCTGATATGGAGTTTCAACTCTATATGCTTTTTCTATTTTAGGGTCTCGTACTTTCAACCCATTGGGCTTTTTTCTTTTTTTTTTTGTTTAATTTGATTCTTTAGTTTTACTCTACTCGGCTCTCATGCTAATAAACAAGATTAAGCATCCAGGTGTGCCCCATCATGTTACCATTGACCAAGGATAAGTCATTACTGCACCTACCTGGACCAGGTAAGCAATTATGTTGTCAGGTCTGGGTTGGGGCACACTATTGAATGATTTTGAGATTTAAAAAAACCAATGATTTAAGATAAACAACAGATATCTCCACGTGGCACTCTGGAAGCCAAAATACGCCCAACAAAATATGGACAGAAAAAACTGGGCCCCAAAAATGACGAGTTCCAACGTCTAACCCCAACCATCTTTTCTAAACGACTGCCACAAGATTTGGTTTGTCCTGAATGCAAGATCCTCCAAGGGTTTGCTAATTAAATGTCAGCCGTTCAAAATAAACATTCTCAAGGTAAACATGAAATCCTTAAAATCTTAGGTCAATCCAAGTTTATTTCATTATTGGATTAAATTTAACTACGTGATAAAAACTTGATCAAAATAATTTTATGCATGCTTATTATCACAGTTTTCATCAATCAAACAGTAAATTTAATAAACCTCACGGGGTAGTTCAGTTAGCCTAAAATTACGGTTTACATCCGGAGATTGTAGGTTTGAAATTATACTATCACACTGAAACTACATGAGAGTTTATCCGGCTCCCCTCTTAATATGAAGGGATTAGTTCAATCCAAAAAATTAAAAACCCTTAGATGGCTAAAAAGACAATCAATTCAATGGTTGAAAAAACTCCAAAATCCTCAAATATGCAAAAAGTAATTATTTTGAACAGTTTGTTGGTGTCCATTAGCTAGTCCTACGTGGAGTTCCACCGCTTCTAATTAATCATCTCTCATGGCTAAAGCTTGAGACGATACGGACTCGTCGGACCTGCTACACGTGGAATCCTGCTAGACGTGGGCCTCTATTGTCTCTGTCTCACGGACAAATATGATAATTGCTTCACATGTAAGTGACGGAGACAGTGGGACCCACACCTATCACGTGTTTGGAAAGTAAGAATTCAGGGGTACCCACAATAGTTTTAAATAGGATAAACGAAGGAAGAATTCAAATGAAGGGCACAGTCACTTGAAGCCAAGAAGACCCAAAATCTTGAGAAGAGTCAAGTGGCATCCATCCAAACCTACTTGACTTGATTGATGATGACCCAAGTGAGCCTGTTTTTTTAAGGCCCATTCTTATTATATTTGAGTGGAGCCTCATCTCATACCTGCAACAAGAAAGTTTTTTTTTTTTTTTTTACCCTTACGAAGTATGTATCCAATCAACTAGTGGTAGTCGAGTTATTCAACCACTTTGCGCTTTATAAAGTGGAGAGATTACATGTGTGTGGGGAGATTTTCAAAGCTCTAGGATTACGCTAATCACGGCCATCAGACAGGACTAAGCATCCTCATGTGCCATCCGCGTGCCATCCACGTGGCACCAGACTCATCTCGACTACCAGGACAGAGGCCTCAGCCGAAGTCAGGCATGTCCTGGCCGCTAGCGCCGAGTTCGGCTACCCAGGTGCCCACCTCGGCTGAAAGCTTGACCTCGGCCGAAGGAGCCGGGATGAAAGCCGAAGCAGGAAAGAATCTCCACTCGCGCCCTTCGCCCCCCACATCATCAGACACGTGGAGGAATAGGGGCGCGAGCCAGTGAGACAGATGCGACATCCAGCCGTCCACAATCTTCACCATATCACTGACAGGGCGGCATCCAGTGGCTGAAGCCAAATCAGGGCAAGGCCCGAGGGTGGATCCGATGGTACCTCTACCGCCAAAGGCGTCCAACACGATCTGGCCCAACATGACGCGCATTTAATGCGATGTGGGCTGATCCGACTGGCATTAAATGCAAAGTGGGCTGGAATGGACCGCATTTATTGCTTTGTGGGCTGATGATGACTTTATCAAGTCATAGGACCCACACCAAAATATCATCCAAAGATATCGTCCAGTCGTCTATAAATAGAGCCTCATTTCACATGCAAGGTACGCACAATCCAAACCTGAGAATCGTTACTCTGCCTCTTTTCTTCCTCTCATTCCTTTGTTCCAGTTCACTTACTGACTTAGGCATTGGAGAGCCTTGCGCCGCTCAAGCCAGGGTCCTCTGACCGTTTGTTCTTCCCTTTCAGGCTTTCAGGCAGCAGGTCATCTTCTTCATTTGGATAAGTCCTCTAAGGCACCCCGATTATTGTGGGTCATACTTTTTCTGCACCTACAATTAGCGCCGTCTGTGGGAAAGTACTATCCCAACCTTCCTAACCTTCTCAATCTTCCCAAAAACCATGCCTCCGAAAGCTAAGAAAGGCGGAGAGTCCCTGAGAGCAAGACTCGAGCGTCCGGGCCCGTCGACGGACGTCCATCCTCAGGGACGGTCCGGAGCGGACCATGGCGCGTCTGCAGGCGAGGAGCGCGTAGGCTTGCGACCCTTGATGGACTGCGCTTCTGCTCGGTTCTACCGAGGTCGGCGGACGTGGGAGTCCGTTGGGTCCGACCCTTTCGTAACCAGGGGGCAGAGGCGTGCATCAACATTTTTGTTGTGTGGGTGTGCCAGATTTTCTATTTTACTCGGAATTGCAAGTGGTGATCCGGAGATCAACCTTCGCAAGTAAAAAAAGAAATCAACTTCTTTCAAGTTTTCCATTGCACATATATTTAAGAAAAGAGACATTTTTCTTGGTTTGCCGTAAAAGGCGATTTTTTTGGCATTTATAGCCGATTTCTGGCGTTTATAGCCGATTTTGGCGTTTATAGCCGATTTACAATCCTTATCAATAATGAAAGACAAGAGTTGTGATTTTTGTCTCTTTTGAAAAAATACAAACTACAATGAAAAGCAAGAAAATGAGGATCTAACTTCTCAGGAGATTGTGGGAGACCCGTTCAGATTGACGGTCGCAAGCCATATGTGGGCTTCACCATCATCCATGCAGATGAGAACAGAGGATGCTATTGATTCGCTTGGCTTGACTATAACCTCAGGTTTTTAGAGGACAAAGACCAAAAGGAGGTCCTATGTCCAATAAAAAACCGAGTAGACGGGCTGAAAAGCCACATCTAAGCCATTGGAGGCAGAAGGAGAAGGCAAGGACCTTGGGGGTGGGGTACCCCCAAGGGACTTTTGTCACCTTGTAGCGGTGGTTGGTGTAGGATTTCCGTAGAGTTTTCTCTCTTAGATTTCTGATGCCTCTTTCTGTCTGAGTTTCCGAATTTTCTGCAGTCTATTGTCTGTGTGTTTGTGATTTTCTCCATTTTTTTTCTTCTTGGAGAGCTCTCCTATTTATAGGCTTTTAGGTAGCCATTTAGGAGGGTTTATGGGCTTTTATTGTCATTAAGCCCCATAATGGGAGGAGTTACAAGATTTAATTCTTTATTTTGTAACTCCTTTTTCTTGGCTTCTGATTGGCCGGAGGAGATTGAGGGCATTTAATCGCCTTTAATCGCCATGATGGGAGGAGTTTCATGGGTTAAATGCCATGAATCTCTTGACTTGTAACTCCCGGATGCTTGCTTCTGATTGGTCCATCTAAAGAAATGGATTAATGACTGTAATAAAGCTAGTCAATTAATCGCATTAAGTGGTCGCCGAGCAGTTGAAGAGTCGCGGGCCGTGCCGCGTCTTTTGGGCTTATTCTGGTAATGATCATCGATGGATCTTCATGTAGATCGACATCGGATGACCATGTGACTTCAGGTGTTGGTTGCCAACAGCGGGTCAGTGCCATCTGTCCTATCGATTTCTCGATCGGTCGGGTAGAAAGCACACTTTTTTTGGTTGACCGGGCGGCGATCAATGTTGTTTTCGATACTTTTGATGATTGACCCGTGTTTTGACGGATGTCAGAGGATTTGGTGTGTCAAAAGTATGAGTTTTGGAAACTACCAGAGGCCGGACGCTTCGAATCACGAAAAAACGGCGAAAACCGGGGTTTCCGGGGCCTTCCCGGCGATCCCGGGCTCCAGGGTCGCCGGCGACCCTGGGGGGTTTTCCCCCTTTTTGTCCCGTTTTGTGTCCGTTTTTGCTGTTTTTCGATTCTTTTTTCTTCTGTATTTTACCTTGACATTTTTGACCATTTATTGGCTTGATTTCCCTGTAGGAAACCTGATAAGAATCCTTGCATTTTGGTTTGCAAAGTTTCTAATTTCCTGAGAAAGCTGAGGACTTTGTCGCGTAGAGCTGCCGATTTTCTGTCAGAAGCTGAAATTGGGTCAAACGATGTCGGAATGACCTGAAATTTGGTGTGAAGCCTCCTGAGAAATAAATAAGACCAACCATAGGATTTTGTTTGAGTTTTGAAGCCGTTTGGGGTCCTATCACCAGTAGACTCGCTTTTATCGTGATGAAGATGTCGCGGTTTGATGTGCGGTCAACCGATGTCCGATTAACTTGAAATTTGACAGGGAACCCATTGGAGTCATTTTAAGATGATCCATAGGCTCTGTCTTTGAAACCATGGTCCCTGAGAGCTTTGCCGCCGAGAGGCCTGATTTGGCTTCCGAGCGTCAAACTATGGTCAAATGTTGTCGAAATGACCTGAAATTTGACGTGCGGCCCTTTGTAAGTATTTTGAAGCCGTCCATGTGCTTTATCTGATGAGTGATGGCCTCGGCGGTTCTTGCTGCCGAGAGGCTTGATTTAGCTGTTCGAGGGTTGATGTAGGGTCAAACGTTGTCGGTTTGACTCGGAACTTGACGTGGAGCCTTTTGGATGTATTTGGAGACCATCCATCGGCTCTGATCGAAGATTTGGTGTCTCCGATGCTTTCGCCGCCGAGAGCTCCTTTTCGGCTGTCGGAGAAGCGAAGTTAGGCCAAATGATTTTGAAATGGCCCAAAACTTCTTGTGTACTCCTCTTTTGGCTGTCTTGAAGGATCTTGCAGTTTTTGTTTGATTCTGACAAGATTTGATTTTTTGGAAGTAGCATTGCCTATTTATGGCAGGTTATGACTTCATGTAGCTCTTTGGATCTTGAAGAGGCAAAGTGACATTTTTGTTGTCAACAAATGCCCCCTCGAGGTACAGTGACGAGTTGGTTAACTTTTGTAGTCGATGTGCCTCGAAGAGATTTTTGAAGGAGAGCCTGTGACTTGACCAAGAGTCTTTGAGCAGTCTTTCTTTTTGGTATTTGCCTTTTAAGCTTCCAGGAAAATTTTATGGTAGTGAAAGGGATCACGTACCATCTCGAGGTAAAGTTTTGAAGATGACATCAGGGATGTGGATTTGGGTTTTGACCTTGTGACCTAACTGGCTGTATGTGGCAGGTTAGGGGGTCGGGTTTGGCTTTGACCGTGTGACCCAACAAGCTGTATGTGGAATGTTGGGGGATCAATTTTGGTTTTGATCTTGTGACCTAACAGGCTATATGTGGCAAGTTAGGGGATCAGGTTTTGGTTTTTGGTTTTGGTCTTGTGACCCAACAAGCTGTATGTGGCAAGTTAGGGGACCAGGATTTGGTTTGATTTTTGTGGAATGTCAATTTCAAGATTTTGGCTCAATTTGGTATATGAGGCTGGATGGTTTGATTTTTGGAAGCTCATGGGGCTTGGAATTCTCTTTGTATGGTTGAATCAACTCAAAAGAGGCATGGAACCATTTTTGTATGCTCTTGGTAAGAGGGATTTCTCTTTGACTAAAAGCCCAATTTTTTTTTTTTTTTTTGTGCCTAGGTGGTCAAACCTGGCTCATGTGGACTAACCCATGGGACCTTAAGCTTTTGAAATGGCTTAGATCTCATATGGTGTCATTTTTGTAAAGAATATCCAAAAATATCTCATTTGGATAGAGAATATCTAAGAATATCTTTACTTGGAGAGAATCTCTCATGTTCCCTTTATTTTGGGATGGGATATCTCAAGATATCTTTCTTTTGGGAAAGAATCCTTCATTGATTTCTATCTTTTGGAAAAAATCTCTCATTGATTTCTTTTTGGGAGAGAATCCCTCAAGATATCTTTCTTTTGGGAAAGAATCCTTCTAATCTCTTTCTTTTGGTAAGGTTACTAATTAGTAACACTTACCTCTTTCTTCTTTCCTTCTTTGGTTTGCTCTCTTCTATAAAAGCAAGGAGGATGTTGGATCTCTTGCTCTTATTACTTTCTTTTACAACAATCCCAAGAGGGCTTCAAGACCAAGAGTTCTTCTTCTTCAAGATCTTCAAGACTTTTCTTCTTCTTCTCCATCAATGGCTTCAAGTAAGTTCCCCTTTTTCAAGAAAACTCCATTGTAGGAAAAATAAAAGTTCTTTTTTTTTTATTTCTTTTCTTCTTCTCTTTTTTTTTTCACGTGTTTGCTTCTTTTTTTTTCACACGTTTTTTTTTTTTGCTTTCTTTTCTTCTTTCTTTTTTTTTTCATGTTTTGTTTTTTTTTTTTTTTGTTTGTGGGCCGTACGGACAGATCCGTACTGATCTAGCTGTACGGCCACGTGGCCTATGGGCATCCCCTTTTTTTTTACTTTTTTTTTGTTTTCTTTCCCTCCTTTTTTTTTTCGAGAAAGTTTCTTTTTTTTTTGTTTTCTTTCCCCTCTTTTTTTTTTGAGAAAGTTTCTTTTCTTTCCCCTCTTTTTTTTTTTTATAAAGTTTCTTTTCTTTTTTTTTATTATTTTTTTTTGCTCATCATGATAATGCCCCTTTTTTTGGCAAACCTAGATGTTCATGCATGCATTCAATTGTAAATTAAATTTGTAGCATGATGTGATAGCATACCTGAAAGTTTTCGCAAATTTGGGAATTTGGAGCTTGCAGCGATGTTGAGCCCTTCCTGATTTTGCGGGGACTTTGAGGCTTCGAAAGTTTGGAGTTTCGGAGCTCGCAGCAATGTTGAGCCCATCTTCAAGCTTTCTAGTTCTTTCGGGATAGTTCCTTTTCTTCGGAATTGCCCCATCATCATGTCAAAATTTCGCCAAAATTTTTTTTTAGCGAGATTCTGTCATTTTGATGTTTGATCTTTTTCTTTTCCATCCTTTGCAGGTGGTTCCTCCAGAACGAACAAGGGTAAAGAGCCTGCTACAAGCGCTCCTCGTCGATCTGCTAGATCTTCTAATCCGGCCGTTCAGCAGGCCTTTGAGAAGGTCCAGTATGTTGAGAGAAATCTGGAAGAATGCGACTCCCTCAACAGAGATGAGATGAGGCAGCGATTGATCACTCTCAAGGGAGAGGAATTCTATAAGATCATGGTAAGCAGTCGTCCATGGGTGATGGAAGATCAGAGTGTTTTACCCAAGCCTACCTTCTTCTTTGGCGATGCAGTCCCTGATGACATGACATACCAGAGGAGATGTTTTCAGTTCTCTTTCACAGCAGATGGTGAGAAGAAGACTGTTGCTACCCGGCCGACGTTTGATCGCACCGTCTCGATCATGAGCCTTGTCCCCACGTGCTCTAAGAGGGAAGATCCTCCAAGCTGGGTGAGAAGGACAAATGTAATCAAGACCGGGGTTTTTGTTGGCGGTTCTCCTGGATATACGGAGAGGTCGCCTGTTGACATGGACCTGTTGATGCCATCCAGCGGCTACCAGGGTTCTGATTATCCGTGAGTCGATTTTGAGACCGGTGGGCCTTGGTATTTGTAGCGGTGACGGCAGCAATTGGATTAAGCCTTTTCGACTCCGTGGCCATTTCAATGCTGACTCCGAGTGGAAGTCATGGACTGATCGCGTCCTGCTGATTGGTGGCGCCGTTTTGAAGGAAGCCGGGATTTTTGATGCGGTCCGTGCCTTTAGGGAGACCGTGATCTTTTCCGACGAGGCCTTCATGGCTATGCTGGAATCATTCCTCCCACAAACCAATACCTTCGCTGTGACGAATGGTGAGATTGGTTTCTCTTTGAAAGAGCTGAGCGTCATTACTGGATTGCCCATCTTCGGCAAACTCT
This sequence comes from Litsea cubeba, assembly GCA_012931725.1. Classification (NCBI taxonomy): domain Eukaryota; kingdom Viridiplantae; phylum Streptophyta; class Magnoliopsida; order Laurales; family Lauraceae; genus Litsea; species Litsea cubeba. The sequence continues at coordinate 62,205,853 of CM022944.1, forward strand.
ATGAGGAGTTTATGCCGATTGACAGCGTCCTTGAGGGGCAGTCTGAGGAGTTCAGGCTTCTGTACTTTCAGCTCATCGCCTTCTATGATTTTTTGAAGGAGAAGGAGGGTTTGAAAGTTAGATCCAGCAGTTAGAAGAGTTCTAGCTCTTCATTCCCCAACTTTTCTGACAGCAGGGAGTCTTCTGATAGTGTGACCCAAGAAGCCAGGGCCCAGGATCCAAGTTCGAAGAAGATTTTAGCCATGCAAGAAGAGTTGAGAGATTTCTGTGCAAGTACAAGCGTCATTTGTCCTGACATTGCACTGCGGAGAGATCTCGCTGTTTACCTCACTTATTGGCTTGGTGAGGCTATTTTTGCTGGAGGAGATGGAACGCACATCAGGCCGCATTGTATTTTTCCGGCTTGTCAGATGGCGTTTGGAGAGCAGCTTGCTTTAGTGCCAGCTCTTTACTCCTACCTGTGTACCGAACTGCAGGCTGCTGCTTTTATTCGTGGTACGTGTACCACTGTCCTGGCTTCCACCGGCTGGGTGCTGCACAGGATGATGATCCTCTGATGATTCGACTGGCTAAGGGCAAAGCCGTGTCCGAATCACTTTTGTTTGCCCGCATGAGGATCCGACGGTTCAGGGACGTCGAGATGGGGCAGTCTTCAGTGAAGCTTTCTCCGGAGTTGCGGAAGAAGGCTTTTGATTTTGGTGCCTCCCGAGACTCTACCAGGGCGGGGTCGGGAAGGCATTATTTCTTGACGAATGCAGAGAGGGAGTGGCTTTTCAGCATACGTGTCGGCACGATGGTGTACCGTAGACATCTTTTCGTCGACATCCAACCGTATGTACCCTCTCGCTTTGCTTTGCAGCTAGGCTTTTCTCAAGGCGTTGTTGGAGCGCCTTCAAGCATGGTGAAGCGCTTTGGAGGTTTACAGGACGGGAGAAATGCATGGGCTTTCTATAGTGTTGAAGATACTACAGCCATGATTTCTTATCCTGTGTTGCTGACTTCCCTGACTGCCGGCTTTGCGAAGTGGTTCGCGGAGAGCTTTTCGGCATATCGGGGGCTTTCCAAGAAGGAGCTTGATGTGAAGCTGGCATCTGGAAAGGGCCTTGGAAAGTCGGATGGCGTCCGGCGAGAGGAAGTTTGGGCCTTCCTTTCTGGAGAGAAGCACAAGATAGGCTTTCTCGGTGACCAGGGTGTCATTGGTTCTGAAGCTGTTCGAGAAATACCTGACGAGGCTTTAGAGCAGCTAGAGCAGGAGGAAGCCGAACTTGGTGCTTGGATGCAAGTGGCACAGAGGCAAGCTTCCGTGGAGTCTACTGGCAAGAGTAGACCATCCAGTGAGGAGTCAAGTGGGAAACCTGACTCTGACAGCGGGGCAGGTTCCTCCAAGAAGCGAGCCCGCAAGAGTAAGAGGAGGAGGAGTCATCATCGCAGCAAGGGGCAGCATGAGGACTCTCCTGACTTGGAATTTCCTCTTTTTATCAATGAGGATGTGCCAGTGGATGCTGACGAGCCTCCAAAGAAGAGAAGCCGAGAAGAAGAGACCGTCGGTGAAGGTATGATTCTTCCTTTTTCTCTTTCCATTTGTTTTCATGGGATTTTTCCATGTTCTGATTTGCTTCTTGTTTCTGCTTTTCTTTTTTTTTTAGCAGAGGAAGACTTGGTGATGCCTGAGGTTCCAGTCGATGAGGTGGTGACGGATCCTGTCGGGGCACCTGAAGAAGAACCGAGGGACTTTGGAGTGAATCCAGAATCTCCAATTGGTACGACTTCTTTTGCTTTCTTTTTTTTGTCTGTGACTTGGTTTGCTAACACATTTCTTGCCAGCTGACTTGCCACAGGATTCCGATGACTTTGAACCATCGATGGATGCAAATGTTGATGATGCTTCCGATGAGTTCATGGAGGAAGAAAGTGTTCCGCCAGTCGTCGAAGAAGGTATTTTGTAGTTATAACCCTGATAATGATTTTCAAACAGGATCATATTCATACATTTTTGTGTTTCTTTGGCAGGTTTTGAAGTGATGGAGGAGGGTCCGTTGCTTCCTTCAGAACCAGGGCAAGGGATGCCAGAGGTTGATCCAGAGGTAGAGACTCCTGGGACCAGTTCTGACAATGTTGAGGAGATACCTCGTGCTGAGATTCCTTCCCGAGCAGGAGCAGCTTCAACTGGAAAGAGTTCTTTTGTTACTCTTCCAACAGATGATGACATGAGCAGCCGACCAACGGAGTTGGGCGAATCTTCAGCTGGGCCATCTCTTCTTTTTGCGAAGAAGGTGGTGGTGCGAGTTCTGAGCTCTTGGATTGAGACTCTGCTTTCTGGGCACTTAGATGCCGGATTTGGGATGATCCAGCATGTGCGTGAGATTCTTGGTGATGCTGAAGAGGCTGGTCTAGATGTCATAAGTGCCGGGGCGATCGTTGATAGGATCATTGAGCTGGGTGAAAGGTGGTTTGAGACCATGGGTTTTCCTGATGACCAGTTCTTCAAGGAGATGTTCCTGGACCCTGCGGATAAGGCTCAGTCTAACCTGGATGAGGCTACAGAAAGCAGGAAGCAGGTAGTCAGAGAGAAGAACTTAGAAGAGCTAAACATCATTGGACTGACACATGACCTTAACATCCTTGATAGGGAGGTCGATGAGGCCAGGAAACGTCTTGAGCATCTGCAGGCACAAGTCGCTGCCAAGTGGACTGCAATAACAGAGGCTCGTGAAAGGGAGACTGCTCTGATTCACCGGGTTGCAGATGCCAATCGGGTTCTTAAAAGGAAGTCTGATGAGAACAAACAATGGCGAACTGCTCGAGATAAGCTTCCCGGTGCGAAAGAAGGGTTACAGCCCACTCAAGCATCTCATGGCAAATTCCTGAAGAAGCGTGCCTTGGAATCCTTGACGGCTAAGGCCAAAAGTTTGCTTAAGGAGCTGAACTCTTGGCTGGAGACCATTTTTGATTGAGCTCCTATTTTTTTTAACATAAACCATCCTTCTTTCTTTTTTTTTTCTTTTTAGTACCACTTGTATTTTTTGGTACTTTTCTCTTCTTTTTTTTTGTAGTGTTTGTGAACACTTTCTTTTTTTTTTGGTACCACATGTATTTTTTTTTGGTACTTTTTTTTTGTTATCCCTACGCTCACTTGAATCTTTTTGTGATAAAAGTAATTGCTAAATGGGATTTGATCAAAAGCTTGTCATTTTGTGAAAATCTTTTGTCAAATGATTGTTTTGGCATGGAAGCCAGATTTTTGCTCGTGGCATGGAAGCCAATTTTGGCATGAGAGCTAGCTTTTTTTTGTGGCATTGATAGCCGAATTTGTGGCATTGATAGCCGGTTTTTTGTTTGTGGCATTGATAGCCAATTTTGTGGCATTGATAGCTGGGGTTTTTGAAAGCCAATTTTTTGTTTGTGGCATTGATAGCCGGTTTTGTTTTGGTGGCATTGATAGCCGGTTTGTGGCATTTACAGCCTGTTTTGGTGGCATTGATAGCCGGTTTTGGTGGCATTTATAACCGTTTTGGTTTGGTGGCATCTATAGCCTGTTTGGTTTTCAAAAATGCAAGTATCCACTAAAAGTCGCCTCCCTGCTGAATGTTCTTGCAAGTATCGATGGAATGTCGCATCCTTGCTCATTCGGTTGCGAGTATTGATGGAATGTCGCATCCTCGTGGATTTGGGTGCAAGTATCGATGGAATGTCGCATCCTTGCTTTTCAAAAATTTTGGTTTTACGGGTACTGACTTGATGTCGTTTCCCCACGATTTTTGAAATTTGTGGTTTTCTCAAACCTTTGGGTTATGGATATCAACTGAAATGTTGAGTCTCCACGGTTTTTGAATTTTGCAAGTATCGACGAAATGTCGCTTCCCTGCAATTTTGGAAGTGTCGAACGTGGTTCGCATGCTTCCGATTTGTGTGAGTATCGACTAAGCGTCGCTTCCCCGCGGTTTTTTGAAAAAACCATTTTTTTTGTTTTTTTGTGTTTTTTTTTTTTAAAGACACGAGGGTCATAAGTTTTGACCTAAAACCATTTTGGCGGTAAAAAGGCAGGGTGGACTAGGGTGGAAATCCCTGAATCCGGGTTTTGTTTCAAACCATGAATTTTGGGTTCAAGGGTTGAAAATTTTGGTCAAGTTAGGGAAAGGTTCCTAAACTTGGGTTTTTTTTTTTTTTTGAACAATGAAACGATGGAAATAAGCATTGTTTAAATTTCTAGAAATTTCAACATTTGACATGAAAATTCTAAAAAAGGGTGGGTTTGGCGAGCGTGTACCTGGAAACCGGTTTTGGCCGTACAGGCATTGCTCTTACCCAGTTTGGTAAGGCTTCAAGGGTAGTACCGCTTTAAGAACTTGCCGTTGATGGGCAGCATACATCTGTCACCTCCCATGTTTAGAAGTGCGTATGCGCCGTTGGAAAAAACCTTGTCGATGACGTAGGGTCCCTCCCATTTTGGCTCAAATTTGCCTTTGGACTTGTGAGCGAAGACCATTGGTCTTTTTACCGCAAGAACCAAGTCACCCTTTTTGTAGGCGCGTTGCCTGACCTTTTTATCGAAAGATCCTGCCATGCGTGCTTGGTAAAGTTCAATGCTTTATTGAGCTTCGAGCCGTCTCTCATCGAGATTGTCCAGCTCATGGAGTCGCAATTTGACATTGCTTTCTTGAGTCATGTCATTTTGCAAGGATACCCTCAAGGAAGGAATTTGTACTTCCAAGGGCACGACAGCTTCGCATCCATAGACCAAGGAGAATGGTGTGCTATGGGTTGGTCCTCGAACGGTGGTTCGATAGGCCCACAAAGCTTCAGACATTTTGTCGCTCCAGTCTCTTTTGTGACTAGAGACCATTTTTTTGAGGATTTTGCAGAGTGTCTTGTTGAAAGCTTCTGCTAACCCGTTTGCTGCCGGATTGTATGGAGTTGAAGGACAGCTTTGGATTTTGTATTTGTTGCAGAACCTGTAGAATCGATGATCCCAGAATTGTGGTCCGTTATCATGGACGAATCTTTTGGGTATGCCGAAACGACAAATGATGTTGGTGCGCAGGAACTGAAGGACTGATGAGGTCTTCATTTCGTTGAACGCAAATGCTTCTGACCACTTGGAGAAATAATCCGTAGCGGCGAAGATGAAGCGATGACCTTTGCTCGAAGGGGGAGAAATAGGACCTATGATGTCCATACCCCAGGCTTCGAAAGGCCATGAGATCGCTGTAGGATGCAGCCATTCTGGAGGCATGTGAATGTAATCTCCATGAATTTGGCATTGTTGGCAGCGCTTAGCAAATTGCATTGCGTCAGCTACCATGGTAGGCCAGTAATATCCTAACCTTTTTATCTGATCATAGAGCTTGGGACCAGCCTGATGAGCTCCGCAAAGACCAGCATGAACTTCTTTGAGTGTTTCTTTAGCCTCTTGTTATGACAAGCAGCGTAGAAGTACTCCGTTGAAGGATTTCCTATAAAGGATTTTTGAAGGAATATCCAAATGAAAGCTTAGGGTTCGCATTTGGGTGCTTACCCATTCTTTTGGATCTTCAGGTAGGATTCCGAACATAATGTAATCAATGAACGGATCCCTCCAGTCGCCGATTGAAGTTTGAAGGATTGAAATCCTACTTCCAACCACTTGGTGTCATTCAGCAATAGCTTGGTGTGTGTTAAGAGGAGGAAGGATTCTTCTTTCGCACACTGTGATTTGCATGTTTTCCCCTTCCTGAATTGCCATGGATGCGGCAAGTCCAGCTAGGGCATCTGCACATATGTTTTCACCTCTACGAATGTGGGTGATGTGACAGATATCAAACTTTTGCAGAAGTGATTGTGCCTTGTTGTAGTAAGGCAATAAATCTGGCTTCCTGACTTCAAATTTCTGATTCATCTGGTTGACGATCAGTTGAGAGTCTCCAAAGACTTCCAGCATGGTGATACCGGATTCGATGGCGAGTTCCAATCCTAGGATTAGAGCTTGATATTCAGCTGCATTGTTTGTGCATGGTTCCAGTAGCGAGCAAGCGTGTGGAATCATGTATTTGTCGAGGCTAACAAAGAGGATGCCAACTCCCGAGATCAGCTGTCTTTTTTCATTCGTCCTGGTTGCACCGTCAAAGTACATGTCCCAGGAGGCACTTTGCGAGAAAGTCTCCACATTGTAGACTGGTTCGTCTGGGAGATCATCTCTGAGTGGAGAATCTTTAGGCAATGGATGCTCTGCGAGGAAGTCTGCTAGAGCTTGCCCTTTGATTGCCTTTTGTGGTACATACCTAATATCAAATTGTGACAGAAGGATGGACCATTTTGCCAGTCGAGCATTGAGAGAACCTGCCTTTGTGACAAGGACCTTCAAGAGGTTGACCCTCGAGACCAGGTATACTGTGTTGGAAAGCAAGTAGTGACGCAGCTTTTGTACGGCGAACATCACTGCAAGGCATTCTTTTTCGACTGGAGAGTAGTGATGCTCTGCATCTACTAGCATGCGGCTGAGGTAATATAGAGCAGCTTCTTTTCTTTGACCATTTTCTTGTGCAAGTAGAGCTCCCAAAGAGGGATCAAGGGCTCTTGTGTACAAGATGAATGGTTTTCTAGTGGTAGGAGCAGCTAACACTGGAGGTTTTGTCAGGTATGACTTGATGTCTTGGAAAGCAGCTTCACAGTCAGCATCCCAGACAAAGTTTACACCTTTTTTCATCAACCGGGAGAATGGACGACATTTCCCCGAAAGATTGGAGATGAACCGTCTGATGTAGGCCAATCTCCCTTGAAGCCCTTTGAGTTCTCTCAAGGTTCTTGGAGAGGGCATTTCTAGAATGGCTTTGACTTTTATGGGGTCAAGCTCTATTCCAGCTTTCCGAACTAAGAATCCGAGGAACTTACCCGACGAGATGCCGAAGAAACATTTCAAAGGATTCATTCGCAGTTTGTGTTTGCGGAGCCGGAGGAAGACTTCTCGAAGGTTTTCGAGATGATCTTCTTTTCTTTTGCTTTTGATGGCGAGGTCATCAACGTAACATTCAACTGTCTTGTGCTGCATATCTTGGAATATTTTCATCATAGCCCTCTGATATGTGGCACCAGCATTTTTCAGACCAAATGGCATGACAGTGTAGCAATACACGCCAAATGAGGTCCGAAAAGATGTATGTTTTTCATCTTCAGGATGCATCTTTATCTGATTGTAGCCAGAGAAACCATCCATGAATGTCATTCGCTCGAATCCACAGGTATTATCGATCATTGCCTCTGGTATGGGGAGCGGAAATTCATCTTTAGGGCATGTGCCGTTCAGGTCTCTATAGTCAATACAGACCCTGATTTGCCCATTTTTCTTTGTCACGGGGACAATGTTGGCCAACCATTCAGGATGTTGTTCCTCACGGATGAAGCCGACGCTTTTGAGTTTTTGAACTTCTTGTTCAATTTTATCCATCACATCTGGACGGAATCTTCTTTGGCCTTGTTTGACAGGCTTGATGTCTTCTTGAAGATTGAGTTTGTGAACCGCTATTTTGGGGTCTAAGCCTGGCATTTCAGCGTAAGACCATGCAAAGCAATCAACGAACTCACGAAGAAAGGCGATATACTCGGGTAACTCATCATCCTTTATATTCTTGCTTATGAATACAGGACGTGGGTTATCTGGTGTTCCCAAGTCTATCTTTTGAACAGGATCTTCTGTTGGAAGGTCCGAAGGTGGTTCCTCCATAATATTTTCAGAGGCTTCCAGCTCAACGAAACCTTCTGGGGTTTCAAAGGCATTTCCAGACCAAGGTTTTGTTCCTTTCCACGGGTTTTCTTGATCGGTAATTTTCCCCAGGCTTGCTATGAGATGATCCCAATCGCCTGTTGAAACCGGGTTGAAGTAGGCTACTTCTTTTGGAGATGAGGGCTCTTCTGGTTCAGAAGTCCACACGTCTGTGCCATCGGACAACTCCTCTTCATTTTCGGAGAAATCATGCCAATTGGATGAGCTTCCTGGATCTTTGTCAAGTGACTCATCAAAGAGATATCCAGGGAGATCGATGTCTTCACGAACTTGAGATGTTGAGGCTTGGTCAGTATATTGACTTTTAAGCCTTTGTGTCAACTGTCTCAAGGGAGTGTCAGGATCATACCCTAACCCGTGTGAAGACTTTTCTACATAGCCATAGAGTCTCCAATCTTCCAGTTGGCTTTTGGTCAAGACGGGCCCCAATGGCGTGAGAATACCGCGTCCTTCTCCCAAACCGACTGGGTTTTGAGCGTCATAGCCCATTTTCTTCATAATAGCTTGTGCCACAGAACTGTATAAGGATAGTTGAGGCATACCTTTATTTTGGAAAGGTTCAAGCATGGAGTTTGATGAAGAAGCATCCGATCTATGGAAGAAGATCGGCTTTTCCTTTGCTGAAGTTGCTGGAACAACGAAGGAAGCTGACGTAGGATCTTCTATGTCAGAAGTTGTCTCCATTGGAGTGAGAGCAGGCTGAACTTGCTGAGTGTCAGCTTGGCTTGACGATGCGTTGTCTTCTGGCTCTGAATCCGAGTCCGTGTCTTGCATGATAGACACGAAAGAGACAACAAATTTGCCCCCAGGTTTTTGCTTTGCCTTCTTCACTTTAGTTGTGACGACCAAAGGCTTTGAAGGTTTGAGGGAGATGATGAAGGGAGTTTGAATGCTCTCTTCAGATTTTCCGGATGATTTGTTTTCTTCCGGTGATTGTTGAGGAGCTTTACCTTTATCTTTCTGGAGATTTTCGGCAAAGGATGCTGTGTGCTTATCCTCTTCTTCTTTTTCACCTTCATACATCTGTGAGTCTGCGAAGTGGACTTCTTTACCTTTGAAGGGTTTTCTGTCCGCAAAGACTCGATGTATCATGCCGTCGTCGCCAACAAACTTGATGCATTGATGTAGAGTTGAAGGGACAACACCATTCTCGTGGATCCAAGGGCGTCCGAGAAGGATGTTATAGCATGAAGGGGTTTTTATTTCATACACAGTGACCTCAGAGATAAGATCACCGATCTGCAACTTGAACCTGATTTTGCCGATAGGCCATTGAGTACTCCCATCGTATCCAAAGATAGATACAGTTGTGTGGCTAAGCTTGCTGGGTGGGATGCCCAACTCTTCAAGAGCCGATGTGGTAAAATGAGGTTGAGTGCAGAACCTGGGTCGATCTGAACTCTGTGCATAGGCATTTCCTTGATATACCCTGTGAAGTACAGGGGTCGGTTATGCCTGGTTTCGCCAAGTAGGAGGTCGTCCTTTGTGAAGGCGATGGTTGCACTGGCTGCTTTTTTAATCGAGAGGCATTCAATGCATGATCCTTCAGTTTTCTTCTTTTCTCCTTTTAAGGAGGCTTCTGAGTTTTTGACCCGGTAATCCATTTCAATTTGGAGGACTTGCGGGGCATGTTTGTCGACATCCTCATTCAGCTTTTGTAATTCCGAGATGAGATTATCACGAGTGTGCGGAGACATTCGCAATAAATCTAGGATGTGCAGACGTGCAGGTATGTGCTTGAAGTGTTCAATCAAGTCATACTTGAAAGCCTCCTTAGGGCCTGCATGTTCATCATTGTTGCCACTAGGGGCGCTTACAACATCTTTTCCCGAAGGATTTAAATATGTAAACGAAGATTGGTTGTAATTTTTGTGGTAGTCCCGGCCAGAGTGGGTGGCTCTACCAACTTCGAGAGCTTCTTGAGAAGGGTCTTCGTTTGGAAGATTATCTTCAGGATCAAGAGGCTGTCGTTTTTCATTTACTGAGGATGTATCAGTAGCATAGTTGCCATCCTCAGTGATTGTGTTGCACAGAGCATTTTCCGGGAACAAGTCCTGAACAGCATCCAGCAACCTTTCTTCTTCGTTGACTAATTCATCATCCCATGCATCAATAGCTGGGAATTCTTCAGTCAGGAAGGGTGTGAACTTTGAAGTCACAGTCTCAGGAGAAGAAACCTGAGAGGGTGTCATCTCAGTGAAAGTCACGTGAGACGAGGTGGCTCCAGAAGATACATTGCTAGGCGTCGCCGGAGTGTAAGTGCTCTCATCAAACGATGCTTCGGAAGAGCTATAATCCCGAATTATCATATTACAGGAAGCTCTGACGGGAGACGTTGCCTGATCGGAGTCAGACTCATCCTCGGATGTAAGAGGATCATCTATCCAGCAATTTTCTCCATTTTCAGGAGTTAAGGGAGGATGTACCTGGTGGTCTTCAGGGACTTCAGGCTCTGGATTGCGAGGAGGCTCGTTGACGCGGTCTTGCTCTTGTTCTAGAGCGAGTCGCTGCAAGATCCTTGCATATTCTTCAAGATCAGGCATGGGAGCCGGATCTTCTTCTTCATCAACTCTTTGTGGCTCAACATGGTTGATTTCCACTGGAGTAAGGAGAGGTGCTGGGTCAGCAGCATTTTCTTGTACAGCTTCTTGGTATTCTTCATCATCAGACCAGGATCCTTGTGGCTGTAGGGGGTTATACCAGATTACTGGCATAAGATGAGACTCACGAACCCATTCTTCATCGGAGAGATATTCTCCTGTTTCAAGGGACTCCTCCCACTCATCTGTGTAGTTGGATTCGAATCCATCATCGGTGTCGCTGGACTCGTATCCATCAATGGAGAATCCAACTACCGAATTGCAAGAGTATGATGCCTCCTGCATGGCTTCTTTGAATTGAGGTGGCATGAAATCACTGAGAGTGAATTTCCTTACCCCCTTTGAAGTCTCTGGAAGGGATGTTTTTGTTGCCTCCAGTGAAACGGTAGAGGAAGCCTCTGCCTTTTCTTTGACCTCTTGTTTTGGCTGGGTCTTCTCTTGCCGTTTAAGCTTGAGGAGATGTTTCCTAGCCTGCCTTTACTGTTGAGCTGTAGGCTTTGTTTTCACAACCTCCCAATTTTCATCTTCCAGGAGATCGGGATGTACCCATATCGGTTGTCTGTCTGGTGTCGGGTAAGGAACCAGTTCCTCGGACGCTTGGATTGAGTTTATCACCTTAAAGGAAGTAGTGATCTTTTTCTTCGGTGATTTTGATGTTTGTCCACATGTCACCATGTTGACGGAGGCAGGCCCATAGTTTTTGTCAAAGGTGATGACTCCGTTTTTCCACATCTCATTTATTTTCTCTCTCACAACGAAGCATTGATTGTGAGGATGCGAGATCATCTGGTGGTATGGACAGTACCGAGGATCCTTGGTTTTGCCAACATCACCCGGTCTTTTTGGTTCAGGCAAGGTGAGCTTGCCGTTTGCCATAAGAGCCCCGAAGATTTCATCAACATCTTCATCAAACAGGTATTTCTTCTCTACTCGTTCTTTGAAGGCATCTGAGAGTTCAGGTCTCTTGCCCGCAGCTTTGTTTTCAGCTTTCTTTGTTGGCTGAGGAGCTGACTTGGTCTGCACATTGAGGACCTCTTTCTTCTGTGGCTTAGAGGTTGCAATGCTGGTTGGCTCTTTTCTTGATGATTTCTGACTGTTGAGGTCTTTAATCTCCGTTTCAGCTTCCATGGAAGCTTCTAGGAGTTCTCCCAGGTTGTTTGATTTGTTGCCGATGATCATGGAGTGGATTCTAGCTCTCATGTTGTTTCGGCAGATGTCGACTAGCGACGCTTGTGGCAGTACATCAGAGCATTTGTACGCCATTACTTTTCACTTGTGAATGAAGTCATATGTTGACTCATTCTCCCCCTGTTTTAGGCTGCACAGCTGAGCCATAGTAGCAGGATGATCCTCACCTTTGAAGTGAGTCAGGATGCGTGTCTCTAGCATGGCCCAGTTTTGGATCGAGTCCTCCGGCAGAGTGGAGTACCAATCGAAGGCCGTACCTTTTAGGGTACTTACAAAGAGGCAGACCTTGAGTGCATCTTGATCCGCGATAGCTCCTGTCAGGATCTTGAAGTAGGTGACGTGCTGTCTGGCTGATCCTTTCCCCATATATGTTTGGAGAGTAGGATGCTTAAATTTGGTGGGGAACGGGACCGAGTCCATCCATAAGGGATATGGTGGCTTGATCCCATGCTCCTTGAGTATATCCTCTTCTTTTGCTTTGGCGAGGATACTGTCTACGTCCTTTTTGGTAAGGGCGCGTGACTCATTTTCTTCTCCATTTACCTCATCGTTTTGATGATTCGGAGGAGGTTCATTGTTCGCCTGATTTTGGAAGGCGAGGAGAAGGTTTTCCATCAGAGTTTCAATCCTCTGCTGGCCTTGTTCCAACTGCTGGATGCGGGTGATCGCATCTTCTAGGGGTGGATTACGGGGTGGTGGCTCAGAATTTGTAGCCAAGACATTCATCCTTCATGATTCGAACGAAGAAACTGTCTTGGTGACTGAGCTGGGGCTCATTCTTTTAGAAGAAGAGCTTAAGGAAGGATCACTCTGCTGTCCTTTGCTTGAAGGAGCAGGGGATTCTTCTGAATGTCTTCTTGTCCTGGAGACGCTGCGGGTCATCGGACGTCGGACATGGATTTTTGTTGCTGATTTTTGGCGCTTCTGGTTTTTCCAACCATATGGATGGCAGCAACTTGGTTAGGGTCTTTCTTTTTCGACCCATTTGGGAGAGACTTGAAGTGTAGGAGGCTGGGTCCTTTGCTTCTCTAGTCTCTTTTGCCGGTATGACGCGCAGGCGCGTATACAACGAGCAATTTGAGCTTCGGTCAGCTCTGGCTGGGCTTTGACGATGAAGGGATGTGCTCCCTCGGGCGCAGCAGCCGAGCCTGTCTTCTTTGTAGCTGGGCAAGGATAGGATGCGAACCCTGTCCTTCGCCTGTTGCAGCGAAGCTTTGAATTTTTGGAGTTCGGCCCCTGTAGAGATGAAGGGTCGAACTGCAGGTTTATAGGCCTTAGCAGGTGCTTGGAGAGGCCTTGTGATGCATGACTTGATTTTAGGCTTGTAGGAACAAGCCGGCTCATGCTGGGTTGACTTGAGAGTCAGGTTGGAGATGGGTCTCTCCTCTTTCATGTAAGCAAGAGGGTAGAACTGGTTCTCCTTGAGTGGGGCCAGGAATGCTGGCTTGGTAGATGTTTGGGACCTTCTTTATTTTGGTGAAGGTCTTGGGGACCAAGTCTTGGGATAGACCTGGTTGCTTGCAGGTCGAGGCTTCGTGGGGGTGCCACGGGCTTCAGGCCTTCTGGTGCTCGCCTTTGGTGTCACGGTAGTGACACGTTGAGAGGTGAGTTTCTACTTCTTGGAGGGAGCAGTTTGTTCCTTCGGGAAGTGGGAATGGTCCCAGCGTCCCAAAGACAATAGTCCGGGGAGTCGAGGTCGACCCGGAGTTCAGAGAGTTGCCGAGGGAGTTGACACTTCGGCAGCTGATGGGGCGCTTGTAGGTGCGCGTAGTTTGCTTCTATTGAAGCATGATTTGGTGCTTGTTCTCATCGAAGGTAATGGTAAGCGATGCTGCCATTGTTAATTTTTTTCGAAAATTTCTGAAACAAGACTACATCCATTAGTAATCACAAGAATATAATGATCATAAATGGGAAGTTCTATGGTTTCCTCTTTTCAAATTGCTCGAGGGAGATGACCTAAGCAATATGAGGAAGGTAAAATGCCATAGAGGGTGCAATTGTTCTGATCGCAGGTATGGTAAGCCCAGAATGAGCGTCCCAGTGACTGCTAGAAGCAATTGTGAACTTAAATTCGACTTATCGAGAAGCAAAGCTTGCTCGAGATAAGAAGAATATAAAGTTTGGAGTTACAGATGTGCCGGTCGCAATACAGTAGACCCTGAAAGGGCGTACTAGTACCGCTAGACACAAATGTTTTGAGACCGCATCCATGAGATGAGATTCTCTGTTTTGAAAGGTCAAGATTGGATTCATCAAAGAGAGCAGATGGTATTCCAATCTGAACACGGGCTCAGCGATTTCCGCGAGTGCCAGTGCTCAGAAATAAATGAACCATAATTTCTCGAATCTGAATCTAAAAATGACGAGTTTTTTTTTTTTTTGAAAGGCCAATATCGGGTTCATCAAAGTGAGCAAAAGGCACTCCAATCTGAACAAGGGCTCAGCGATTTCCGCGAGCGCCAGTGCTCAGAAAGGAGAAGACCAAGATTTCTCCAATCTAAACCCAAAATGACGGAAGTTTTTTTTTTTTTGAAGATTTTGAAGATTTTTTTTTTAAAAAATATTTTTTTTATTTTTTTTATTTTTTATTTTTTATTATTTATTTTTTAAATTTTTTTATTTTTTATTTTTTATTTTAAAATTTTTATTTTTTAAAAATTTTATTTAAAAAAAATTATTTAAAAGACGAGAGAGTACACATAGGCCTCCTAACCCGGTCTTATGAAATCTTGATTGATAGAATTGCCCCCAGGTAAGGGTAGGATTACTTAATGAACCCGTTTCGAGGACCCTTGCCTAGAATAGTCAAGCTGTCTCCACACTCTGGATAAGGCTTTTCTTTGAATCAACCATGACCAAAGAACACAGTTGGTTTAACCTTAGTGGTCTATGTCTTTTTTTTGTTTTTATATATATATATATTTTGATTTTTAATGAACTCATCGAAGAGAAACGATGGCCCAAAACCTTAGTCGAATAGGCTCAACATTTCTGCAAGTGCGATGAACGATAGGAACGGATCAAGGTTTCTCAATTTTGAATCCAAAATGAAAAATCTAATTTTTTTGTTTTATATATATATATATATTTTATTTTTAATGAACTCATCGAAGAGAAACGATGGCCCAAAACCTTAGTCGAACAGGCTCAATATTTCTGCAAGCGCGATGAAAGATAGGAACGGATCAAGGTTTCTCAATTTTGAATCCAAACTGAAAAATCTGATTTTTTTTATTTTTATTTTTTGAAAAGAGAAAGAGTGTAAATAAATTCAAAGAATTAGGAATTTCCAAAAAAAATCTCATCTCATTTTTTTTTTAGATCTTTAATGAACTCATCGAAGAGAAACGATGGCCCAAAACCTTAGTCGAACAGGCTCAACATTTCTGCAAGCGCAATGAACGATAGGAACGGATCAAGGTTTCTCAATTTTGAATTCAAAATGAGAAATCTATTTTTTTTTTTGTTTTTTTTTTAGAACTTTAATGAACTCATCGAAGAGAAACGATGGCCCAAAACCTTAGTCGAACAGGCTCAACATTTCTGCAAGCGCGATGAACGACAGGAAAGGATCAAGGTTTCTCAATCTTGAATTCAAAATGAGAAATCTAATTTTTTTTTGTTTTTTTTTGAAAAGAGAAAGTGTGGAAATAAATTCAAAGAATTAGAAATTTCCAAAAAATCTCATCTCATTTTTTTAGATGCAGAATCCAACATAGGCCACTAATTAGAAAGTAACCAAGGAATCGAGAAAAGAAATATAAGCATAGAGCAAAATATAAGATATGCAAATATTTTATTTCTAGCATCGTGTTCTCAAATGAACGTGTCCCACCGGGTGTGCCAGCTTGATGGACCGTGCTTCTGCTCGGTTCTATCGAGGTCGGTGGATGTGGGAGTCCGTTGGGTCCGACCCTTTCGTAACCGGGGGGCAGAGGCGCGCATCAACATTTTTGTTGTGTGGGTGTGCCAGATTTTTTATTTTACTCGGAATTGCAAGTGGTGATCCGGAGATCAACCTTCGCAAGTAAAAAAAGAAATCAACTTCTTTCAAGTTTTCCATTGCACATATATTTAAGAAAAGAGACATTTTTCTTGGTTTGCCATAAAAGGCGATTTTTTTGGCATTTATAGCCGATTTTGGCGTTTATAGCCGATTTCTGGCGTTTATAGCCGATTTTGGCGTTTATAGCCGATTTACAATCCTTATCAATAATGAAAGACAAGAGTTGTGCTTTTTGTCTCTTTTGAAAAAAATACAAACTATAATGAAAAGAAAGAAAAGGAGGATCTAACTTCTCAGGAGATTGTGGGGGACCCGTTCAGATTGACGGTCGCAAGCCATATGTGGGCTTCGCCATCACCCATGCAGATGAGAACAGAGGATGCTATTGATTCGCTTGGCTTGGCTATAACCTCAAGTTTTTAGAGGACAAAGACCAAAAGGAGGTCCTATGTCCAATAAAAAACCGAGTAGACGGGCTGAAAAGCCACATCTAAGCCATTGGAGGCAGAAGGAGAAGGCAAGGACCTTGGGGGGGGACCCCCAAGGGACTTTTGTCACGTTGTAGCGGTGGTCGGTGTAGGATTTCCGCAGAGTTTTCTCTCTTAGATTTCTGATGCCTCCTGTGTGTTTGTGATTTTCTCCATTTTTTTTTTCTTCTTTGAGAGCTCTCCTATTTATAGGCTTTTAGGTAGCCATTTAGGAGGGTTTATGGGCTTTTATTGTCATTAAGCCGCATAATGGGAGGAGTTACAGGATTTAATTCTTTATTTTGTAACTCCTTTTTCTTGGCTTCGGATTGGCCGGAGGAGATTGAGGGCATTTAATCGCCTTTAATCGCCATGATGGGAGGAGTTTCATGGGTTAAATGCCATGAATCTCTTGACTTGTAACTCCCGGATGCTTGCTTCTGATTGGTCCATCTAAAGAAATGGATTAATGACTGTAATAAAGCTAGTCAATTAATCGCATTAAGTGGTCGCCGAGCAGTTGAAGAGTCGCGGGCCGTGCCGCGTCTTTTGGGATTCTTCTGGCAATGATCATCGATGGATCTTCATGTAGATCGACATCGGATGACCATGTGACTTCAGGTGTTGGTTGCCAACAGTGGGTCAGTGCCATCTGTCCTGTCGATTTCTCGATCGGTAGGGTAGAAAGCACACTTTTTTTGGTTGACCGGGTGGCGATCAATGTTGTTTTCGATACTTTTGATGATTGACCCGTGTTTTTGACGGATGTCAGAGGATTTGGTGTCTCAAAAGTATGAGTTTTGTAAACTACCAGAGGCCGGACGCTTCGAATCGCGAAAAAATGGCGAAAACTGGGGTTTCCGGGGCCTTCCCGGCGATCCCGGGCTCCTGCGACCCTGGCCGGGTTTTCCCCCTTTTTGTCCCGTTTTGTGTCTGTTTTTGCTTGCTTTCGATTCTTTTTTCTTCTGTATTTTTCCTTGACATTTTTGACCATTTATTGGCTTGATTTCCCTGTAGGAAACCTGATAAGAATCCTTGCATTTTGGTTTGCAAAGTTTCTAATTTCCTGAGAAAGCCGAAGACTTTGTCGCGTAGAGCTGCCGATTTTCTGTCAGAAGCTGAAACTGGGTCAAACGATGTCGGAATGACCTGAAATTTGGTGTGAAGCCTCCTGAGCAATAAATAAGACCAACCATAGGTTTTGTTTTTGAGTTTTGAAGCCGTTTGGTGTCCTATCACTAGTAGACTCGCTTTTGTCGCGATGAAAATGTCGCGGTTTGATGTGCGGTCAACCGATGTCCGATAAAAAACTTGAAATTTGATAGGGAACCCATTGGAGTCATTTTAAGATGATCTATAGGCTCTGTCTTGGAAACCATGGTCCCTGAGAGCTTTGCCGCCGAGAGGCCTGATTTGGCTTCCGAGCGTCAAACTATGGTCAAATGTTGTCGAAATGACCTTAAATTTGACGTGCAGGCCTTTGTAAGCATTTTAAAGCCGTCCATGTACTCTATATGATGAGTGATGGCCTTGGCGATTCTTGCTGCCGAGAGGCTTGATTTAGCTGTTCGAGGGTTGATGTAGGGTCAAACGTTGTCGGTTTGACTCGGAACTTGACGTGGAGCCTTTTGGATGTATTTTGAGACCATCCATCGGCTCTGATCGAAGATTTGGTGTCTTCGATGCTTTCGCCACCGAGAGCTCCTTTTCGGCTGTCGGAGAAGCGAAGTTAGGCCAAATGATTTTGAAATTGCCCGAAACTTCTTGTGTACTCCTCTTTTGGCTGTCTTGAAGGATCTTGCAGTTTTTGTTTGATTCTAACAAGATTTGATTTTTTGGAAGTAGCATTGCCTATTTATGGCAGGTTGCGACTTCTTGTAGCTATTTGGATCTTGAAGAGGCAAAGTGACATTTTTGGTGTCAACAACCCTTCGTCGAGATTCCCTTCCGAGAGGGAGTCGAGACCTCCTGCTCTGACGAGGAAGTCGGGCCTCCCCAACGGGACGAGCGTCGATGTGAGTGCCCTCTGAAAGGTAAAGCTGCGGCGGTGGAGGAGACACGCCGTGTGCAACCCCCTGATGCTGGAGGAGACATCGCGGCTCAAAACGCTCTCCTCCAGGAGCAGGAGCGAATAATCCGCCAGCTCCATCAGCAGCTGAGGGCGGTGCAAAATGCCTCTCTAAGGCAGCCCTCAGAGCCCCAAGGCGAGAAGAGAGCTGTCCAGAGCAAGGTAGTCCAGCCCTCCCGCGAGGATCTAAGGGCCTTTCTGGATCAGAAGCGCAGCCATGCCCACGATGAAGGTTCGAGCAACACCCATAGCCATCGTGGCCGCGACGGGCGAGCTCATGGCCACCATAGCCGAGGCCATTCGAAGCGAAAGCCAAGAGCGCTGACGCCAGAGAAGGATGACGAGCAGGAGTGGCTCGACAAGCGCATCAAGCTGGCTCTTCAGCGTAACCTGGAGATGCAGGACTAGTAAGAAATCTGTGGCCCCACCGATCTGGGGGCCTCTCCTTTCACGCGGGACATCGAGAGAACTCCCTTGCCCGAGAAGTTCTTAGCCCCGCGGTTCGTCCCCTATGACGGATTGTCTGACCCATCCGCTCACCTCCGTCACTTCTCCCAAAAGATGTCCATCTGGGGGAACGAGGGCCATCTCAACTGTAAGATCTTCTCCTCCAGTTTGAGCGACCTCCCTTTGAAGTGGTTCTGCGCTCTACCGGAGAAGTCTATTTCTAGTTGGAGAGAACTCCAGCTCTCTTTCTTGAAGAAGTTCCAGGCCTACAGCGTCGTCCCCAAGACCGATGCTGATATCCTCGCTCTGAAGATGAAGCAGGGCGAGACCCTCGCCCAGCGGTTCTGGGCAATTTACAGCCAAATCGAGGATACCAGAGAAGAGGTGGCGACTTTCGCCTTCCGGAACGCCCTGTTACCCGGGCACGAGCTGCGGAAAGATTTAGCTGGAGATCCCGCTCCCTCTATGCCGGCCTTGATGTCCCGGATAAAACGCTATATCGCCCGGGAGGAGGACGAAATCCGGGCTCGGGAGGACGAAGGCCGGGAGGACGCAGGCCCGGAACCCAAGGAAAGAAGCAACCAGCCCCAGCAGAGGGGCAAGAAGCCATTCCAGAAGCAAGAGCCGAAGCAAGTCTGGGTCTCCAGTTCGGCGAGAGCTTCAGCGTCCCGGTCCGGGGTGGCAGGAGGGCCAGACCTTCCTCCAACACCTACCAGGCTATGAACATCGTCTTCAAGGAGCCAATCCACCAGGTTATGAACAAAGTCAAGACCCAGCCATTCTTCAAGTGGCCTCGTCCCTTGCCAGGCGATCCCTCCACCCGTGACCAAACCAAGTTCTGTGCCTACCATAAGGGTAACGGGCACAGAATCGACGAGTGCAGGACTCTGAAGTCTCACCTGGAAAGGCTCGCCAAGGAAGGCCACCTCGCGGAGTTCGTGAAGGCAGGAGACGTCGGCAGCGGCGACGGCAGCCGAGCTCAACAGAGCGCGACTAAGGATCCAGACAGCGAAGAATCCGAAAAGATCATCAATGTGATCCATCTGGCGCCCTCAGCTTCCTCTCCCTCAGCTCGGGACAGCCCTCAGGCTCGTGCCGAAGCCAGGCGGGCCTCGCACGGGAAGGAGGTGATGAGAGCCGAACTCTGGCCAGCACCCAAGAAAGCGTGCCACGACCGACAGGCCATCTCATTCTTGGACAAAGATCTAGAGGGAATCTAACTTCCTCACAGCGACCCTCTGCTCTTGACCATGAAGCTGAAGGACTTCACTGTGAAGAGGATCCTCGTCGACTCCGGTAGCTCTTCCGAGGTCCTCTGCTACGAGTGCTTCAAGAAGATGAAACTCTCAGAAGCTGACCTCACAGAGGTCCGTACGCCCTTGCTAGGGTTATCCGCAAAACCAGTCTACCCCAAGGGTAAAATCACCCTGGAGACCCGAGTGGGCGGAGCCTCCGTGATGGCCGACTTTCTGGTAGTGGACGCCCCTTCTCCCTACAACGTCATCTTGGGCAGAACGTGGCTCCACAAACTGGAAGCAGTCCCCTCTTCCCTCCACCAGAAGTTGAAGTTCGTACTCGAAGACAAGGAGGGCAAGATGGAGGTGGTCACAGTGGAAGAAGATCAGCAGTTAGCCAGGCAGTGCATGCTATTCGTGGTCCCCATAGGGAAGGAGCCAGAGCGCGTCAACCTGGCAGAATTTGAAAAGGGTCTAGATGAGATCGGCCGAGACCCCGACAAGAAAAGTATAGAGGATCTAGCCGAAGTCAGGCTCAACCCAGCAGACCCTGATAGATTTTTCCTAATCGGCACTCAACTGCCAGACGAAGAGAGAGCCGAGCTCTCAAGGTTTCTAGTGCAGAACGTGGATGTCTTCGCCTGGGCCCCAAGTGAAATGCCTGGGGTCGACCCCGAGGTCATGTGCCATAGGCTAAATGTGGATCCCAGCCACAAGCCAGTGGTGCAGAAAGCCCGGAGGATGGGGTTGCAGTAGACAGACGCGGTAGTCGAAGAGGTCGACAAGTTGCTGGAGGCAGGCGCAATCCGGGAGGTCCAGTACCCGGTCTGGCTGGCCAATACGGTGGTGGTTAAGAAAAAGACTGGCAAATGGAGGGTGTGCGTGGACTTCACAGATCTCAACAGGGCCTGCCCTAAGGTTAGTTTCCCCTTTCTGAAGATTGATCAGATGATCGACGCCACCGCCGGCCACGACCAAATGAGCTTCCTTGATGCTTACAAAGGCTACCATCAAATTCCGATGTATGAGCCAGACGAGGAGAAAACCGCATTCATAACCCCCCGCGGCACTTATTGCTACAAGGTAATGCCCTTCGGGCTGAAGAACGTGGGGGCAACATATCAGCGCCTCGTGACAAAGATGTTCAAGGCTCAGCTCGGCAAGACAGTGGAAGTCTACATCGATGACATGGTTGTCAAGTCCAAGCACTCCAGCGACCATCTGGCGGATCTGGCCCAAGTCTTCAGCATCCTTCGCGCGTTCAAGCTCAAGCTAAATGCTTCCAAGTGCGCCTTCAACGTAGCTTCTGGCAAGTTCCTCGGAAGCCTGGTAACGCGGAGGGGAATAGAGGCCAACCCGGACCAGATTACTGCAATCTTGGGCATCCAGAGCCCATCTACTACAAAGGAGGTTCAGAAGCTTACAGGCATGGCCGCAGCACTCAATCGCTTCATCAGCAGATCATCAGATAAGTGCCGGCCCTTCTTTCAGCTTCTGAGAAAAAATTTAAAATTCCAATGGACCCCTGAGTGCCACCAAGCATTGGCAGCACTCAAAACTTATTTGTCTTCACCACCCTTACTCTCTACCCCAACTCAGGGGGAGATTTTGTATCTATATCTCGCGATCTCGGATCACGCGGTGAGCTCCGTCGTCGTCAGAGAGGACAAAGGAGTCCAAAAGCCAATTTACTATACAAGCAAGATCCTGCTTGATGCCGAGACCAGATACCTTTTGTTAGAGAAGCTTGCACTGGCACTTGTCAGTGCCTCCCGCAAGCTCTCCCATTATTTCCAATCCCACACCATTGTGGTGATCACGGAGCATCCACTCCGTTCTATATTAAAAAAAGGTGACTTTTCAGGGCGAATCTCAAAGTGGGCAGTCGAACTGGGGCAGTATGATATTCAGTACCGTCCCCGGACTGCGATCAAAGCCCAGATTCTGGCAGACTTCATTGTAGAATTCGTCTCGCCGAGCTCGGCTCCGCCCCAGTCCGGCACGGAACTGGGGGGCATAGGGCACGAGCCTGAAGTTACCAAGGTCGAACAAGCTCCCGCCTCGGCATGGAAGGTCTTTGTTGACGGTTCGTCCACCTCCAAGCGAGCTGGCACCGGCATAGTCCTCCAATCGCCAGAGGGACTGGTCATAGAGCAAGCCTTCACCTTGGAGTTCAAAGCAACAAACAATGAAGTAGAGTATGAAGCATTGATAGCAGGGCTGAACAGCGCCCAAATCCTCGGAGCCCAGCACCTGGTGATCTTCAGCGATTCGCAACTGGTAACTAGCCAACTCGCTGGAGACTACCACGCCAGGGACGACAGGATGGCGGCCTACTTAGCCCTCGCAAAAAAACTACTCTCTCATTTTCAGACAGCCGAGGTCAGGCAGATCTCCAGAGATACCAACACGCACGCTGATGTGCTTGCAAATCTGGCCTCCGTTGTCGAAGCAGGAAATAAAAGGACTGTCGAGGTTGGATCGATATCAAGATCAAGCCTAGAGCTCCACTCACCTCGGCAAGTCCTTTGTGTTGATCTCGGCCCGAGCTGGATGGATCCGATCATCTCTTACTTGAAGGACGACCAGCTCCCCGAGGAGAAGACTGAAGCCCACCGAATCAGACTCAAGGCAGCTCGATTCTGGCTATCTCCCGAAGGCAAACTCTACAAAAAATCCTTCACGATTCCATACCTCCAATGCATCCATCTGAGCAAGGTGGACAACTTCCTGTATGAGATCCATGAAGGAATCTGTGGCAGTCACATCGGAGGCCGATCACTGGCCTACAGGGCAATAAGCCAAGGTTACTGGTGGCCCTACATGCAGAAGGATGCGCAGGTGTACGCCAGGAAATGCGAGAAATGCCAGAAGTTCTCCCACTCTCTTCATCAGCCAGTGCAAGACCTGAGTCCCCTCTCTAGTCCATGGCTCTTCGCTCAGTGGGGGCTGGACATTGTGGGGCCCCTCCACCGAGCTCCAGGGAACAAGAGATGGCTGATTGTTGCTACGGATTACTTCACAAAGTGGATAGAAGCTGAGCCGCTGTCCTCCATCACTGATAGGGACTCCAGGAACTTCGTGTGGAAAAACATCATAACGAGGTTCGGCATCCCCAGGACCCTGATTTCGGACAACGGGACTCAGTTCGACTCCAAATCCTTCAAGGACTTCTGCCAAGAGCATGGCATCAGAAACCATTACTCCACTCCGGCGTATCCACAGAGCAATGGCCAGGCCGAAATTTCTAACAAGATAATCCTGGACGGCCTGAAGAAGCGGTTAGACAAGGCAAAGGGGAGATGGGTAGAAGAGCTTCCCAGCGTGCTATGGGCATACAAAACGACTCTAAGGCGATCCACCTCGGCGACACCTTTCTCTCTGGCCTATGGGATGGAGGCGGTCATTCCCTTAGAAATTGGCCTCCCCACCCTGAGGACAGAGTTGGTCGACCAAGGCCGAAATGAGACAAACTTGGCAAAAGAGCTGGACCTAGCAGACGAGCGTCGAGAAGTAGCAGCCTTACGACTGACTGACTATCAACAGCGGCTAGCCAGAGGATACAATGAAAAAGTTAGAGAAAGAAGTTTCTCCGTGGGAGAGCTGGTTCTGAAGAAGACCCTGCCAGCTGACAAAGACCCGAATGAAGGAAAACTGGCCCCGAACTGGCATGGCCCTTTCAGGGTGGTCTCACTGGCAGGACAATCCTCTTACAAGCTCGAAGACTTAGAAGGCAAGCCATTACCGAGACTGTGGAATGCAATCCACTTGAAGGAATTCTATTTCTAAAAATGTAACATGAGTCTCAGAATCAATGAAAGCAGCATTTGCCCTACCATCAATCTGTGTCATCTCGCCTTGTCTGAGTTCGGCAGCTTTGGGTCCCTGACCCTGGAAGAGACTTCGGATTCATACATCCAGTCACTTCCTAATTTTAGGGTCCTTGACCCTGGAAAAGGCTTCGGGTTCATACACTCGGTCGTTTCCTAAAGTTTGGGTCCTTGACCCTGGAAAGGCTTCGGGTTCATACACTCGGTCGTTTCCTAAAGTTTGGGTCCATGACCCTGGAAAAGGCTTCGGGTTCATACACTCGGTCGTTTCCTAAAGTTTGGGTCCATGACCCTGGAAAAGGCTTCGGATTCACACATCCGGTCGTTTTCTAAAGTTTGGGTTCCTAACCCTAGAAGAGGCTTCGGATTCATACATCCAGTCGCTTCCTAAATTTCGGGTTCATACACCCCTCGAGATCGTTCCCGAACTCAGGCTCGCACAGCCGAGGTCCTCGAGAGAATCTGGGTTCATCTTGGCAAAAGACAGTTCACCTCGGCCAATGGTGGTCCATTTCGGCCAATGACAGTCTTCGAAAGAAAAAGAGCAGTGCAAGCACCGAAGTGCAAAAAAGCAGCACAAAAATACAAGTATCACAAAACAATACAAGAAAAGCAAAAAAGAATGCAAAAAATACTGAAATATTGTACACAGATCATGTGATCAGAAAGCTTGTTCTTTTTATTCAATGTAATTACTTCATTACAAGGATTACAGAGAAGAAAACAAAATACAGCAAGGAGGCTCGCAGTCCTCCAAAAACAGAAAAAGAAATAAAGGCTGGGAGGCTCCGATCTTCAATGACTCTTCAGTCCGGTCTTCGGCATCCTGAGCTCTTCAACGCCCTTCGGATTTCAAGCTTGAAGACTCTGAATCTCACAGAGCTCTACAATACCCTGTGGTCGGTTAGACCAAACTTTGCAAAAAAGAGCCCCCTCAGCCCGAGGACCTCTCGATCCTGCCCGCCGCTCGGAGGTCTTGACATCCCACAAGAAGATCTGCAGCATGGTTCCACGCAGGATCCTGTGGGATGAAAACAAGACCCCCAAACGCGCGGGGCGCCACCAACTCACGACTGTAAAGATTCCTATGCAGCCGCGTCAGAGAGGGTTGGCAGTGGACCCACGTTCAGAGAGCGCGTAGTCCACGAGGATGGCCTTCAGAGAGCGTGCAGACTATGACAGACTGTTCCCCCTCGAAGGAAGCCATCTTCTGGCGCAAGGGTTCCCCCCAGGTCGAATGTTCCTAATGTTCTACCAAGCATGGCTGCCAGGTTGGTAAACGAAGAGAGACAGGTACCTATGTTTATATGAATTAAGGTGCCCTGGTTCGTTTTGCCCTCCCATGGCGAGCTTGCCACTCCTATTTATAGGAAGAAGGAGGGCCCGATCTTCAATGGAAAATTATGAGGCGAGGTCTCCCACGCCTTACGTAAGGTGCACGCCTTCCTATATGCTGACCAGCGGTTCCGATGACACCACGTGGAGCCATCCGCTCGTTTTCCTCACTGGCCGTACCACCACACTTACTGCTATTTATGGTCTTCAGAATACGGAGAATCAGCATAGATAACTATGAAGATCGTTCGGTACTCTCTCCAACTCAAGGCTCTCACGTCACATCACATTAAAAGCACTCAGCCGGACTCAAGCGTAAAAGAGCCGAACTCAAAAAAGAAAGGGAAAGGGAGAAAATGGAGCACAAGTGCACAAGTAAAGGAGCTCTGTTTTTCATTAAAAGTGAAGGGCATTACAGGGCTGAAAGTTACATGCGAAAAAGAAAAAGGAAAAGTTACAAATGTTAGTTTTATGGACTCAATCCAGTAGATGATATAATAAATTGATTAAATTCTTTATTTATTCATATATTCATGCTTTCCTTTCATGAGATGAATGGTGATTTATTATATACTTGCACATAACCAATACGAATGACATGATGGTTCATGAGATGAACCGGGATCCACAAGTATATTAGATGTAACACATGTGTATGGATGAGATCCACATACGGGAGACATGTGTGACAAATCTTATACTTAAATATCTTCACAACCAGTGATGAGACTGGACATCTCATACTGACAAGGTTGCAGCACTTTGATCACTATGAGATAGTGTGATTTGTCTCGATCATCAGAATGGAAGATTCTGGATCATAGTGCTGGTACATTTGATGTATTGAAGGACCATGAGAAGCACCTTATAAACACTGTCTTTATTTTAAGGTCTGCTCTCATAATTCCCTAGCAATAGGCTCTCAATCCTGAGACATTAATGAACTCAAGTTTCTATCTATTCATTTGCTTTGAGTCACCAATGAGTGAGGCCAACTGTAGGTCAACACCTCGGTGATTTGGGTACATGGTAGTAGAGCTGTGGGAACATTCAATAGTCAAGAAGGAATCTATCTCTAATATCCCCTTCTGCCGATTAATGGATTTATCATTGGTAAGTGCGCACCCATTCCGATTAAGAGTTAATTGGAAAGGTACCTATTGATCATTATAATTAATTGGGGCTTAAGGATAATAAGATATGGATCTATTTTGGAAGACAGGTCCAATTGATCCATGGATATTGATAGAGGGGTCTACTTGTGGTAATGTGGAAGTTTAGGGTCTTCTATGTAATATTCCTAAGACTGGAGTTCAATTGCATTTATATAGTGGAGTTATTTGCAATTAACTGTGGGCCCGGATTACACATGAGTTGTGGGGTCGCGTGTCCCAGTTGGAGCCAGCTTTCTAAGGAATCCCTAGTGGTCCCCACGCTAGCCCAATTATTAGAAAGTATCTAATTCTAGTTGAACTCTAAAAGGAAAGTTACTATTTCTATTTGAAGTGAGACTTCTAATAGTGGTAATAGTAGACTTACTAATTTTAGTAGAAGTGAGACTTCTATTTTAATTAGAAAGGAATTGGAAAGTTACTAATCATATTTGAAGTGAGACTTCTAATTATGATATGGTAAGTTACTAATTAATTAATGGAAGTAAGACTTCTATTTTAATTAAGAAGAGATAGTTACTAATTTTTGGAAGTAAGACTTCGAATGGAAATTAGTAAGTTGGGCTTGCAAAAGCTATAAATAAGAGGAGAAGAGGGCCTTGGACGTCCCATGCATAAAATCCACATTGGGATTCACGCCCAAGCCTCCCTAGTGCAATAGTTGCACATGCTCTTCCTCCTCTCCCTCTTCTAGTTCTCTTTCTAGTTCCTCCCTAGAGTTCCTAGTAGTTTTCTCTTGGAGATCCCACCATCTTCTTGAGAAAAAGGAGAATCTAATACGGGTCATAGCGTGGAAGATCAAGAGGTCTTGGAGATCCCTATTTGATTAGTGAAAGCGTTTCATCATCAAAGAAAGACGCAACTCCTCCATTAGAGCACAACCGAGCTCCAAAGGTATAATCCACTTCCTTGCATGTTGTAGATTATTATGGATGCTTGTTAGTTGCTGTTTCTATCTTCTAGATAAATTGTTTTACTGATCATGATAACTGAGATTGAGGACATAGATCTTGGATTGGGTTTTGTAGCCTTCTGGATAGTTGATCCCTGCGTCAAGTGGGTCAAAAGTTTTTGAAACCTATCCTAGAGGCCCACCCTATTTCCAACAACAAAGAGCAAGAAGCTATTGCGGCTTCGGCGACTCCACCAGTATGATCACCGTCTCTGACGAACTGGAGGTCTCAGCTACGACCGAGCCCTGTTTGTTGCCTCACCAGCAGGAGGGGCAGAAGGAGCATCGCCCTAAGGCACGACTGGGGCATCACTGGCAGGCGGAGCAGTTGGAGCACCATCCGAGGCAGGATCAGCTGCAGGGGCTTCGACTAGGGCACTCTCGCCCAAAGGAGTAGAGCTCGGCTCAGGGACTGGGTCCGAGTACTTTGGCAAGTTCCGATAGATCGGGTGGTCTTCGGGAACCCCCGCATGCCTCAGTGCGGCCAAGCACCCTTCCTCGAACATAATGGAGGTGATCTCCTCCACCTGCTTCTCATACTCCTCAGTGGCCTGGTCCACCCCTTTCTGGAAAGAAGACTGAGCCTCGGACAACAGAGAAGCCTTCTCCTTCTTCAGCTCGGCATTCCCTGTTTTCAGCTTCTCTATTTCAGCGCGCCCGGCCAGCACCTCACCATGCAGCCTCGTCGCCTCAGCCGCCGATTCAGACCTTGTTCTGCCAGCTCCGACTCCAGTTCGGCGATCCTCTTAGTCTTCGTCCAGATATCGCCCTTTAGCTGGTGGGTCTTCGACGTGAGATCAGTGACGCTGACCAGAGCTGCTTCCAGCTGTGTGGTCGCCTCGGCGCAGCTCTTCCTCAGCTCTTCCAGCTCCTTTTTCAGCCTGTCCCTCTCAGATTCCAGCTGGGTGACCTTCGAGACGTTCTTGTCGCTCCTATCCATCACTGCCAGGAGCCTTTGCACGTTCTGCAAAAGGAAAAAGTAACTCAAATAAAAGCAGCCGAGCTAAAGCACTTGAAGAAAGGCGTTGAAGATGCTTACCAAAAGATTAGCCTGAATCGCCGAGACCAACAGGCTTTCATTGTCATACCTCGCATGCACTTCCATGTCTCGCGGCGAGGCACAAGCTTTTGCGAGGGCTCCAATGACGTCGGTGTTCCCCATCAGCCGGTCCTCGACGTTTAGGGGCTTCCCGAGCTGCGTCTCCATCTTGGGTCACCATGTCGCCGGGGCAGTACGAGGTCCGGAGGCCGATCCGGATCCTTGCCCTACCAAGACGGTGATCTCGCGAGCCGCCTCGCCGGTCACCCTGCTTCCCGGCGCACTCTTCTCAGGCGGAGCCCTACCCCCGGGAGCTCGCGCAGGTGTCTTACCCTTCGGGGGCTGTTCAGCTCCAGAGTCTCTCTCACCCGCCTTGGACCTCTTCCTAGGCGGAGATCCCTCCCTCGGGCGATCCGGAGAGCGTCGCCGCGCTCCCTCGCTCGTTGTGGGGGCAGGAGCAGAAGTGGCAGCAGCACCCCCCGAGCCCGAAGCCGCGCGGGTGTTGGCAGACGATGGTGTCACAGAAGAAGAGGATCTTTGCCTGAACTTGGCCGCCAGATCCTTGATACCAGGCATTCTCGAGCCTCCCTCCATTCCTCCCTCCTGGTCGGACGAATAGGCATCTACTATCTCCCTTAGGTTCGACGATCCCGAGCTAGAAGAAGTGGATGCCTCAATGCCAGACGCAGCTCGGCTCGCAGTAGGATCGACCAAAGGAACCCCGGCAGGCATGGCCAAGGTGACAGGAGGATAGTCAGGCTGCGGCTCGTCCTCCGGAGCCGCTTCGATTCTCTTGTAGTGGCCGTGGTACCTCGTCGTATACCCCAGCAGCTTCCAGGCCGATCTGGTCTCGTGCCCCTTGTACCTCTCATCCTTCTTGTGGTCGTCGACGTTCTTCCTCTAGCCTTCGCTCACAGCCCGGCGTCACCTCGCGTGCAGTTCTGCATCGCAAACAACAAAGAATATCAGCTCGGCAACATAAGGGTTGGGCAAAATAAGAAGAGAAAAGAAGCAGTATTTACTTAGGACGGCCCCGAGGTGGCGAGGGACCATTAGTCTCCTGTCCTCACCGGCGCCGAATTCCCAGTCTCCAGACACGCAGAAGAGGTCTTCCTCGGCATTCTTACTGGAATCCTCCAAGGCCAGGACGAAGCCTATTCAGCGCTGCTTCACCCGGAGATAATAATTGTCTCCCCCAGCCTTGCAGATGTCATAGACGTCCTCGATGTCATGGACACCCAGGTTGGTCCCCAGGGTCTCGTTCAGTTTTGCTGTGCCCATAATGACTTTGAAGCCATTGGGCATCAGCTGGCACGGCGTAATCGACCACACGCTAAGGCAGGCCCTAAGCAGGGGGTGCAGAGGAAATCTGACCCCGCCCTCAATCACGGAGATCAGAGGGAACGACATCCAGCCGCAGGACCAGCCGCGCGTGGCATAGTCGATGGGATCCGCCGGCCTGAGGCGAACTCCCTCGGGGATGTTATAAGTGGCCCTAAACCTAGCTATGCCCTCGTCTGTATCTAACCGAAACCTAGGGGTGCCCATGTCTAAAAGAAAAAGATAGCGGAAATAAACCCTAGAAGTGGAGAAACCATAAAAAACCAGACAGGGGTGCGGAGCTACTTACAGAAACAGGAGGGCGAGTCAAGAACAGATCTGGGTGCGTCCTACAGTTGTCCTCGCCAGAGAGATCTCGAGAAGATAGGCGAAGAGCAGAGCAGAAATCGAAGGCAAGGGCAAAGGAGATCAGAAAAAAGAAAGAAAGGAGACGACCCTATTTATAGGGGAAAAACCCTCTTTGGGCGCCACTTTCGATTTCGAAAGAGACAGATTTTACAATCCACGCCTGTTCCATCAATGAGACAGCGCAATCAGTGAAGAGGCTACACGTGTAGCCGTCGGTTCGCTTCCCAGGACAGATAGGACGAAGCATTTATTGCCTCAGAGAAGTTGAAACGACACTAGGCAATGATCGCTGCATCCCCAGATGGGTTCTCTAGCTTCTGACCCCTAAAGGCTAGAACGCTTAAGAGGTCACAAGCTAGGGGGCAATTGTGTGGGGAGATTTCTAAAGCTCCAGGATTACGCTAATCACGGCCATCAGACAGGACTAAGCATCCACACGTGCCATCCGCATGCCATCCACGTGGCACCAGACTCATCTCGGCTACCAGGACAGAGGCCTCAGCCGAAGTCAGGCATGTCCTGGCCGCTAGCTCCGAGCTCGGCTATCCAGGTGCCCACCTCGGCTGAAAGCTTGACCTCGGCCGAAGGAGCCGGGATGAAAGCCGAAGTAGGAAAGAATCTCCACTCGCGCCCTTCGCCCCCCACGTCATCAGACACGTGGAGGAATAGGGGCACGAGCCAGTGAGACAGATGCGACATCCAGCCGTCCACAATCTTCACCAGATCACTGACAGGGCAGCATCTAGCGGCTGAAGCCAAATCAAGGCAAGGCCCGAGGGTGGATCCGATGGTACCCCTACCGCCAAAGGCGTCCAACACGATCTGGCCCAACATGACGCGCATTTAATGCGATGTGGGCTGATCCGACTGGCATTAAATGCAAAGTGGGCTGGAATGGACCGCATTTATTGCTTTGTGGGCTGATGATGACTTCCCTATCAAGTCATGGGACCCACACCAAAATATCATCCAAAGATATCGTCCAGTCGTCTATAAATAGAGCCTCATTTCACATGCAAGGTACGCACCATCCAAACCTGAGAGTCGTTACTCTGCCTGTCTTCTTCCTCTCCTTCCTTTGTTCTAGTTCACTTACTGACTTAGGCATCGGAGAGCCTTGCGCCGCTCAGGCCAGGGTCCTCTGACCGTTTGTTCTTCCCTTTCAGGTTTTCAGGCAGCAGGTCATCTTCTTCATTTGGATAAGTCCTCTAAGGCACCCCGATTAATGTGGGTCATACTTTTTCTGCACCTACAACATGTTTGATATCTTTTTTTATTAGTCATTTCTCATAGTTATACTCGGTACATGTGGATATGAGGGTTTGCATGTACCTCAAGAGATTAACTCTCGGCTCATGGGCTGGGCCCAGCAGGAGATACCCTACGTTATGAAAAAAATGGTATCCTTAATATCTTTTACAAACAGATGCCTGGAAAATATGGGGGGGAGTTTCCAGCATGAGATGTGTGGGAACAAACTCAAGCCATAGGCCACTCCACCAACTCTGAGGTGGAAAACAAGAAAGGTTACTTCAGCTTTCTTAGATACTCAAGTGGAGGACTTAGCTTTCCCAATCCATGTGTATTTTTTCTTATTATTTAGCATTAGGATCTTATCCATGTAGCTATAAATGATAATATAGTAGTAAAGAGTAAGGATAACCACTAGAATTAAGGCCATGTCCCCACGACTCTTTCAAAGAGTTGTTTGGATTTGGACAAAAGTGCAGAAGTGGAAGAACTTTTGGATGAAGAAATTTCTAAGAAATCTCCTCTTGGATGTAATTTGAAAGAGTTGTTTGGATTTGGACAAAAGTGCGGAAGTGGAAGAACTTTTGGATGAAGAAATTGTAACATCCCAGAATTTCAGGTTGTAATTAGTTTAGTTAATTGTGCTTTTAGTTAATTAAGCTCGTTTATAAGCCAAATAGGTCCGATTATCTTTAGGATTGTGCGTGCGAAGTTGGGTTGAGATCCAAGCCCGTTTGGGTATAATAGGGGTGTGTGTCGCTATTTCCGGAAAGTCCAAAGGCTTTTTAGTAATTTTCCGCTTTTCGAGATTTTGGCACCATCGGGTAGATTACCTAATTTCTTGGACTTTGTCCTACTGTTGCATCCTGATTCGGACCCTCAAACCCAACCCAAAACCTGACCTGACCCAGTCTAAGGCCTAAAGGCCATTTGGTTATTTCTTCCCCTACCCACCTAAACTCACCCACGTAGACCCATTCCCTTTTCCCTCTTCCCATTTCCCTTTTTCCTGCTTGGTCAAAACCATTTCCCCTCTCTTCTCATTCACTCCGCAAAGTAGTAGCCCCCTTCCCCCTCATTTTTCTCTCTTGTTCTCCCTCCCAAGCTCCCTGCCGCCTCACCATCGTCGAGCTCCTCCATCTCAGGGGATCACCACCACCAAGCTCTCCTTCTCCCCTCTATTC
Organism: Litsea cubeba; assembly: GCA_012931725.1. NCBI lineage: Eukaryota > Viridiplantae > Streptophyta > Magnoliopsida > Laurales > Lauraceae > Litsea > Litsea cubeba. The sequence goes on from CM022944.1 coordinate 62,238,075, forward strand.
TCCACTCTCTCATGTCATCTCTCACTCACTCATCTCTCCCTCAACATGCCATGCTGCCCCCACTGTCCCGACGCCATCACCGTCGCCACCGGACCCACCTGCGCCGTCGCCGAGCTTCCCCCATCTCCAGTGAGCCAGCCACTCCATCTCTCTCTATTTCCCCATTTTTCTTTTCTTCCTTTCCTTCCATGTTTCTCTCTTTCTTACCCTATTATCCTCCCCTTGCTGCCCACATGACTGAGCTCCCCCACCCATCTCACCCTCTCATTCTATCTCTCACTTCACCCTCCCTGCCAACATGAATAAGCACCCACCCATTCCACCATCTCATTCTCTCTCTTCCTCTGTTTTCTTTATTTGTTTCTCTCTTTCCCATCACCTTATTCCATGTGATTAAATCCCCCACCCATCTCACAATTCACGTGAGACCCCACCTCCCCATTTTCTATCTCTTTCCCTCTTTTATTTCCTTCCTCCACTTTCTGTCTTCACCCATTTCACACACTCTCAGTCTCTCTAATTCTTTCTCTCTCTCTTATTTTCTTTATTTCTCTCTCTCTCTCTTCACTCCCCTTGCTGTCATGGAACACCCACCCACCCATTTCACTCTTTCTCTCTCTGTTCTCTCTTTCTTTCCCCATTCTTTCTTTAGCTCTGTCTTCTTCCTTCTCCTTGTTAATGGACCACCAAAAAGAGTCTCCATCATCACTAATTTAGTGGGCCACCAATCAAGTGGGCCCCACAACCTCCCCATCTCAATTTCAGCTCTCTCATTCTCATTCTCATTCTCACTCTCTCTCACCCACCTTGCTGGAAATGGACTATAAAGGCAGCCCCATAACCTCCGATCATCACTTCCGATCATCACTATCATCCTCACGTGGACCCCGCGAGCTTCTCACCCCAATTTGCAAGCCACTACTCCATCCACCCATTTGTTTGGTAAGCATCCCTTCCCCTAGGTTTGGTTTGTGTGCTTTGGGTGTGGAGTTGTGTTAAGATAGCTTAGAGCTTTCCATTCTTTTAATTTTACATTTTAATTTAGTTTTGTTTTGCTATTATTCCTTAGGTTTGGTTTGTTGGGCTATGGAGCTAGGATTTGTGGATTTGGGCATTTTCAACCGAAGGCAAGTACATAGACATGAATAGTAATGTATACATGTTATATTTGTTGGTTTTGATGCTTTAAACATGTTCAAGATCTCTACTAGATGCTTTAAATATGTTAAATATCTCTACTACTACAATAAATATGTTAAATATATCTACTAATGCTATAAATGTGTTAAATATTTCTAAATGTGTTAGATATCCCTAACATGTGCATTTATGATAATTGGATTGGTAAGTATGGATTTAAAATGCACTAATGGTGGAACTATTAATGGGTCTTAAAATGGTGTTAAATTAAATGGAATATTTGGAACCCATTTACCCTTAAAACTTGGACCTTGGCCCCACTTGACCTATGAATATGAATTGGACCTCTAGTAAGGGGGTGTGTAGGCTAACACCTCCTTGTGGGTTGTGAGGTAGTATATGTGGGACCCATATTGGGCTAAGTGGGTGGCGTAGTGGAACCCCGAGGTGCCAACAACTTCAGAAGCACCAAATGATTATGAGATGCATTTCGGATCCGCGTAACCACCATATTAGATGGTATGGACCCTACATGTGATGAATGACCCTAGCCTTAGGTTGGTTAGTGCCCACTCCCCTTGGCCCTTGACTATAGGATTTGTATAGGCTATGGTTAGCTTATGACCTCCCGAATATTACAAGACAGGAGCATATACCCATTCTGTTACTCGGTCTAATACTCTCTATTAATATGCTCGCTGGGTGGGCTCCCTTGTGGTTCTATTGACAATGTAATGGGAGCACCCTATGTAGGATTAATCGGACCTCTTGTTTAGGAGAGTTTGTGTGTGTATGTGTAGGTTTGGATTTGTGTGTGTGTGTGTGTGTGTGTGTGTGTGTGTGTGTGTGGATTTGTGTGTGTATGTGTAGGTTTGGATTTGTGTGTGTGTGTGGATTTGTGTGTGTATGTGTAGGTTTGGATTTGTGTGCGTGTGTGTGTGTGTGTGGATTTGTGTGTGTATGTGTAGGTTTGGATCTCTTTGTGTGTGTATGTGTAGGTTTGGATCTGTGTGTGTGTGTGGGGGGGTTTGTGTGTGTGTGGAGGTTTGGGTTTGTGTGTGAATGTGCAGGTTTAGGTTTGTGTGTGTGTGTGTAGGTTTGGATCTGTGTGTGTGTGTGGGTTTGTGTGTGCATGTGTAGGTTTGGATTTGTGTGTGTATGTGTGGTTTTGTATCTGTGTGTGTAGATGTGGGTTTGAATATGTGTGTGTATATGTAAGTTTGTGTGTGTGTACCCGCATATGATTTTGTACTTACCGTCTGCAGATCAGGAGGTGGACGTACGCCACCATACCAGCTTGTCTGGGTTTAACTGGGTTCGCCTGATTGCATTTGTTTGACCAGCTTGTTTGGGTACCGGGTTCGCCCGGGTGTGTTCATTCTCATAGCATATGATGGTATGATTATTTTGTTGGTTAGTTACGTTTCGTTTATCCATTATTTCTATACTCTCTAACATATTGGTTTCGGTTGGCACATGTTACACTGCTACTCATATCTATTTACTTGCCAGTATATCTGATGTTGCTACATTTGGTGCTTAGGTAGTGGAGCCCATTGTATAGGTGGTTGTGCCGGTCTTACGAGATTCATTAGTTGAGGGATTACCCCTAGTGGAGTGTGGTAGCAGTATGGTGTTGTTGGATTGGTACATGAGAGCCTCACTTTACATTCTGACTACGAGCATAGGTGCTTCTTACACAGGTTATTCTGGTGTTTTAGACATCCGTTAAAACTCTAATGCATTTTGTAATTGAAATATAAGTAAATGCCTTTCTGTTACTTGTATCAGCTTTGATGTTATTGTATGTTGTATTGGTGACCATCTGCGCAGATTGTATGAATCGTTGCTTCTGTGTTTGTTTATGGTGACTGATCATCACTCATAACCTCACTATGGACTTCGATCCATCCGGAATTGGGGCCACAAATGTATTTAAGGGAAAGATTTTAATTGGCCCCGATTCTCATGCCCTAATAATGAGGTTAGGATCCAATCGAATTTTTGGGGCGTGACAGAAATCTCCATGAAATCTCTTCTATTGAATATAATTTTGAGGATTTTACAAAAAAAATAAAAGATTATGTGACCAGTGGGCTCAAAAGATCATTTTAACCGACTTTGCACCAGATCAGTCATTTCGCCCGAAATGGTGTTTTTTTTAGCACTTTCTACTAGCGTCCCTAGCAAGTGTAGGAATAGCAAGGAGAGATGGATGTGCGGGATCACAAGGAGAGATAGGATTAGGAATGAGGAGATTAGGGGCAAAGTAGGAATAGCACCGATTAGAGATAAAATGAGAGAAAATCGACTGAGATGGTTCGACCATGTTAGAAGGCGTCCAACGGAGGCACCTGTTAAAATGTGTGAAAGCATGGAGATTGCCAGGAGTAGGAGAAGGAGGTGGAGACCCAAGAGAAGTTGGAAAGAAACTATTAAACATGACATTGCCTACATGGATCTAACGGAGGACATGGCCCTAAACAGATTTGATTGGCGTCGTCAAATCCATATAGCCGACCTCACCTAGTCGGAAAAGGCTTGGTTTGGTTTGGTTTGGTTTACTAGCATCCCTAGCGACCTTAGTTTTATAACGTTAAGGGTCGCTAAGGACCCTGCGGTGTATACATAGTAAAACAAAAAAGGTTTTTCTGTCTTCTCTTTCATTGTCAATGGGTTATTTTGTCTTCACAAAGTCGTCTGCGCTCAGGCACCGGCGATGTGGTCCCCTCCAACATCCTCTTCGTCTGTGACTCCTCGCCCTCCTACCAAGTGTGGTCTCCTCCCACATCCTCTTTGTCTAAGGTATGTGCTTGTGGATGCTTCCCTTTAGCATTTTCTGAGTCGTCTGTGACGTTATTGTCATCTAGGTTATGCCCTTACTGCGTCTCCATGTAGGTCGACTTGCTTCCCCTCCATAGGTCATTCCCACCTCTTGAAGACCATTAAAGCCACATGCCTTTGTTTGGTAGAGAACATTCAAGTTCATATGATATTCTGATTGGAACAGAGCAATGGAAAGGTGAAGTTTGTACTTTGCCCTAAAACATGATTTTCTACTTTTGATAAACCCTTTTCATGTGACAATTTCTGCATGTGACCATTTATGCATGCATCTCATTGTCTTTTTCCCCCCACAGCATCCCATCATAAAAACAAAATAGACAGATAGAGAATTGAAATCAAAGTGTGTGTTTTCCTTGCCCTTTCCAATATAAATGCTTTTGTTATGATAAGAAGAAGAAAGGTTGTATTTTTATCACGGCCAAGATAGAGATTGTGTGCAAACATCTTTGATAGGATTTTTTATGTTTTTATTTTTCACTAACATTGATGTGAGAATAATATGGACCAAAAGAAATGTCAGTATACATTGGAATTTTGGGTTTTAGAGAAACTGGTAGATAACGCATAGAAAATGATTTGAAATGAGTTATGTGATTAGAAAGAATGTAGAGAATCATATATGATAAAAATGCTTTTCCTTTGACTACCACTTGGGTTTGTTGTAAAACTAGCAATGGACTTGTGGTATTGAACAAATGTTCCTCCTACAAATTGGATATGTTCATTGAAGCATGTTTGTCATTACCGATTGAACCAACTAATATTAAATATTTTAATGTTACAGTATTACTTCGGATGTTGATGTCCTAACAATATTACATTATGATGATGATTTTCAATCTGATCTCAAACGTCCTCAATATATTGGTGGAAGACGGAAGATGAGGCATCTCTGGAAAACCATAACATATAGTGAGCTTGTGAATGTTGCACTTGAAGCATCAAACTGGGAAGCAAGTGTGGAAGCCTTATGTATAAAGCACCTTCTTCACAACGGAAGTTTTTTTTTTCATTGATAGACATTGATGATGACAATGATGTAAAGGGAATGTTCAGAGGTTTGGGGACTGATCTAAGAAACAATATATTGTTGTTTGTTGCAAGAAGGGAAGGAGACGCATGTGCTACCAAAAGAAACCCCACAAACTAGTGACATTTATTTTTAATGTGTTTATATAAATCCAAAGTTAATTGATCAATGTGTTTTTTATGTAGGAACCATAAGAGGCAAACAAATCAACATCAACGGGAAGCCTTGATCAATGAAATTAGGTTAATCAAAGACAAAGTGTTAGTGATCGAGGCATACACGAAATAATTTCCCACTATTGACTTGAATGAGGATTGCAATTTCAATCTTCCATCAGCGCCGAATGGTATGATAGGAGAGGAGGAACCAGTTATTTGGGCTTTGGACAATGATGCAAGTATGGCTCGTTCTTGATGGACCGCGCGTTCTTTGCCCGGTGCTACCGAGGTCGGCAGACGTGGGAGTCCGTGGGGTCCGACCCTTTCGCGCCCGAGGCGCAAGAAGCGGGTATTAACATTTTTTTGTGTGGGTGTGCCAGATTTTCTATTTTACTTGGAATTGCAAGTGGTGATCCGGAGATCGACCTTCGCAAGTAAAAAGGAAATAAACTTCTTTCAAGTTTTCCATTGCACATATATTTAAGAAAAGAGACATTTTCTTGGTTTGCCGTGAACGGCGATTTTTTTGGCGTTTATAGCCGATTTTTGGCGTTTATAGCCGATTTATAATTCTTATCAATAATGAAAGACAAGAGTTGTGATTTTTGTCTCTTTTGGAAAAATACAAACTACAATGAAAAGCAAGAAAAGGATGATCTAACTTCTCAAGAGATTGTGGGGGACTCGTTCAGATTGATGGTCGCAAGCCATATGTGGACTTCGCCATCATCCATGCATATGAGAATAGAGGATGCTCTTGATTTTCTTAGCTTGGCTATAACCTCAGATTTTTAGAGGACAAAGACCAAGAGGAGGTCCTATGTCCAATAAAAAGCTAAGTAGACGGGTTGAAAAGCCACGTCTAAGCCCTTGTAGGCAAAAGGAGAAGGCGAGGACCTTGGAGGGGGGGGGTACCCCCCCCCAAGGGACTTTTGTCACCTTGTAGCTGTTAGAATTTGAGATGCCTTGAGAAGTCTTATGAAGCATTGAAGTATTTAGTATCTCAAGTATCATTTTGTGTTGGAATTATTGTCAACACAATGTCACAAGTGTGGTGTTGATAGAGCTTCAAAGAGAAAACAGAGCTGAAACAGTACAGGAAATCAGAATTCCTGAAGCAGTGTGGCCGGTCGACCAGGGACCCCACGCGGTTGACCGGGCAAGAGAAGTCTGCAGAAGACAATCTCAGTTAGCTCCCAGTTATTTGTTGCCACAGTGTGTCGCCGGTCGACCGAGGACCCCACGCGGTCGACCGAGCACGAGAAACCAGAATTGCGCAGAAATAGAAGTTTCGCACGAAAATTTAGGAAACTATGTATTTCGTTTGGGACTCTTTCTAAACGAATTCTAGCCTAATTTGAACACTTTTTAGGGTTACCATTGTTAGATATCGCGATCACTGAGAGGGGGGGGGGGGGGGGGGTGAATCAGTGATCCCTTAAAAACAGGTCCAATTTAACAACAAAAGCAAATCAAATCACACAAGGACACCAGATTTAACGTGGTTCACCAAAAGGCTACGTCCACGGTTCAAAGACTGTCCGAACACCGATCCGGAACAGGTCTGAATCTATTTAGTCGCACCAACGACAAAGAGCACCAACCCTTAAGTTTCAGATAGCACCAACTATCTAGGAAGTACCTACCCCCTTTACAATTTATCTGCACCAACAGATAGGATTACCAAACCCCTAACACCAAGCACCAACTTGATGTTCTACAGAATTAAAGTAGAGAACTTTTCTACAGCCCTTCCCCTCTAAATCTCTCTCTCTCAATCCTTTACAAATTGAAATTTAAAGGATAAAAAGAGAGACACTTATCTATGGACGAATCACCATCTTCATGAGCATATTTTCGTCCAACTTGCTGTAGAAACTTGCAGCACAACAGCACACAGCAACAACTCCTTCTCCAATCACTCTTCTCTCCAAAACCCTCTCTTTTTTTCTCTCTTCTCTTCTCTTCTTATGAAAACGAACTTAGCAAGCCTTTATATAGGTTTTGGCAACCCTAAAGAGTGTTCAAATTAGGCTAGAATTCGTTTAGAAAGAGTCCCAAATGAAATACATAAGTTTCATGAATTTTCGTGCAAAACTTCTACTTCTGCGCAAATCTGGTTTCCCGTGTGTTCTACCGGTAGAACTACCGGTTTAACAGATGAAATTCTCATGTCCAAACCTCTGCTAGAATTTCAGCCACTTCTACCGGTAGAACTTGCGGTTGACAGATGAAAATCTGATTTCCTGTACTATTTCAGCTCTGTTTTCTCTTTGAAGCTCTATCAACACCATACTATCAACACCACACTTGTGACATTGTGTTGACAATAATTCCAACACAAGATGATACTTGAGATACTAAACACTTCAATGCTTCATAAGACTTCTCAAGGCATCTCAAATTCCAACAATCTGCCCCTTTGGAATTGTTGGCAACACTTGGAACACTTTGAACCAGTTGACCTTCATGAAGCTTCTTCAGAACCATAAACCAACAGAATCAAGATCTTCACATTCACATTCTTGATACCAATCTCCCCCAAGCTATCATAGCATAACTTCTTCGCATAACTTCTCCTAGCATAGCTTTCTCCCCCTTTGACAACAAGTCCAAAGGGACCGACCAAGGAGCGAATAGGATATTCAAGGGATACATTGCTCCCCCTTTCAAACACAACTCCTAAGGATTATGAGAGTGTGTAACTCCTAATTTTTTCCGGAGATACTCGAAGACTTCCTTTGGCAGAGGTTTTGTGAAGATATCAGCAACTTGCTCAGTAGTTGGAACATATTCCAACTTTACCTCATCGTCTGCAACCTTTTCCTTGAGAAAGTGATAGCGGATTGCAACATGCTTCTTTCTAGAATGCTGAACAGGATTCTTAGAGATGTGAATTACACTTGTGTTGTCACAGAGGATCGGCGTAGGATCCGTTGTCGGAACTCCTAGATCAGAGAGCATTTGCCGCATCCATAACACTTGCGTACAACAAGTTGCTGCTGCAATATATTCCGCTTCCGCTGTAGAAAGGGATACTGAATCTTGTTTCTTATTGTGCCATGCCACCAACCTTTCACCGAGATAGAATGCACCACCGCTTGTACTCTTGCGATCATCTATACATTCAGCCCAATCGGCGTCAGAGTATGCAACAAGAGTGAATGATTTGCCTTTAGGATACCAAATGCCAAGCTCCATGGTACCTTTCAGATATCGAAACATCCTTTTTACTGCTGTAAGGTGCGTCTCAGTTGGTGATGCTTGAAATCGAGCCACCATACATACTGCTTGCAGAAGATCCGGTCTTGTAGCAGTCAAATAAACCAAGCTTCCTATCATAGAACTATAAGTGGTGTGATCAACGGACGAACCCTTATCATCTTTGCTTAGCTTTGTGTTCGTTGTCATTGGTGTGCTCACTGGCTTGCTGTCTTCCATGTTAAAACGCTTCAGCATTTCCTTGATGTATTTCATCTGTGATATGAAGATACCATGTTTCAGCTGCTGAACTTGTAAACCAAGGAAGAACTTTAGTTCTCCAAGCATTGACATCTCAAATTCTTTCTTCATCTCTTCAGCAAAATTCCGGCACATTTCCTCATCATTGCCACCAAAGATTATGTCATCGACATAAACAATGACAACCAACTGTTTGCTCAACTCTGTTTTGACATAAAGATTGCTATCAACCAGTCCTTTACCAAAGCCGATCTTGCGGAGATAGAGGTCCAGCCTTGCATACCACGCCCTTGGCGCTTGTTTCAGCCCATAAAGAGCCTTTTTCAACTTGCACACTAGGTCTGAATTTTTGCTAATGAGAAAACCATCAAGTTGCTCAATGTAGACCTCTTCTTCAAGTAATCCATTCAAGAAGGCTGACTTTACATCCATTTGAAATACCTTGAAGGTTTTGTATGCAGCTAATGCAAGAAACATACGAATGGCTTTCAGACGAGCCACCGATGCAAAGGTCTCTTCAAAATCTATGCCTTCAACTTGAGCATAGCCTTTACAAACCAACCTTGCTTTGTTTCGTATGACCTGACCATCTTCATTCAGCTTATTCCGAAAGACCCATTTAGTACCAATAACATTCTTATCGGTAGGTCTAGAAACTAGTTCCCATGTGGAGTTCTTCTCAATTTGCTCCAACTCCTCATGCATAGCTTTCAACCAACTTTCATCGAGACTGGCTTCAGCCACAGTCTTGGGTTCAATGGTGGACACAAGTGAGTAATTGCTAACTATACTTTGTTTTGTTTTAACACTGGCCTCAGGATCTCCAATGATTTGATCCTTAGGGTGTTGCTCTACCCAAGTGCTTTTCTTTCTAGGTGTAGCATCCTCTGAGTCATCCTTTGATTTCTCAGAATCATTAGGTTCAGCCACTTCATCATCAATCTCACTCGAGTCCTCATAAACTGGATTGTCATAATGAGTTACATTCTTTGATTCACGATTTTCATCAATTCTAACATCGGCACTTACTATGATTTTTTTGGTCCTTTTGTTAAGACATCTGTAAGCCTTACTAGAGGAGGAGTAACCCAGAAATATACCTTCATCAGCTCTTTCATCAAATTTGCCCGGATTTTGTTCAAGACGCTTGATGTAACACTTGCTACCGAAGACTCTGAAGTGCTTGACTGTTGCTTTTCTCCCAAACCATAGCTCATAAGGAGTTTTGTCTTCATGTGGCCTGATCAAGCATCGATTCTGAATGTATACAGCCGTATGGATTGCCTCCTTCCAGTATTTGTCAGCTAGCTTACTCTCAGTTAGCATTGTGCGAGCCATCTCTTGGACGGAGCGATTTTTCCGTTCCACAACTCCATTTTGCTGTGGAGTTCTAGGGGCTGAATATTGTCTTTGAATGCCATGGTGCTCACAATAGTTAGTGAACTCTTCAGATGTGAATTCACCGCCTCGATCAGACCTTAAAATCTTGATACGTTTTCCAAGCATATTTTCAACCTGTGCTTTAAACACTTTAAAACGATCAAGTGCTTGATGTTTATGCTTAAGAAACAATACCCATGTCATACGAGTATAATCATCAATGCATAACATAAAATACTTATCTTCATTGGTGTTTTGAGTTCGCATCGGTCCACAGAGATCAGTGTGCACTAGCTCAAGAGGTTTCTTTGAATGATGCTCCTTTGACTTGAACATTACCCTCGTTTGCTTTCCCTTTTGGCAAGAATCGCAAATGGGGTTGGAAGGCTTTTCAACTGTAGACATACCTCTGACAGCCTTTGAATTGCAAATTTTTGACATGTTATCAAAGTTTAGATGCCCAAGGCGTTTGTGCCACAACCAACTTTCCTCTGTCCGACTCATCAAGCAAGTCTTTTCAGCTCCATCTAACAATGTATAGAGATTTCCAGCAGTCCTAGATCCAGTAGCCACTGTTTTGCCGTTGCTACACTTCTTGATAGCAAACCCATTCTTAGTGAAGAAAACTTCGTGGCCTTTGTCACAGATCTGGCTCACACTAAGCAAGTTGTGTCTCAGTCCAGACACATATAAGACCTCTTCTGATATGATCTTGTTTGCCTTTAGCTGAACAACACCTTTTCCGCAGATTTTGGCACCATCATTGTTACCAAACTTCACTGATCCGCCTTCATAGTGCTGTAATTTGACGAATTTTTCCTTATCACCTGTCATATGGCTTGAACAACCACTATCAAGGACCCATGGTGCTGCCTTCTTTTGTGCATTGAATGCCGTTTGTACAATGAGAGATTCCTTGGAATTATCTTCCCTATTCTTTGCCCTCCATGCCTTAACTAACTTGGGTTTCTTTTCAACCTGAAATTGGTTAGCAATAGGCAACCTACAATCCCTAGTCAAGTGTCCATAATTAAGACACTTATAGCACTCAATTTTGTGGCTGTTTAGGATTGAAAAAGGGGTCCTAGTCACAAATGGGCTGTTTCTAACATAGAATTTGCATTCAACCCTTTTATGTCCATATCTATTGCAATGATAACAGTAACCATAAAATTTGAATCTTCTTTATGGCTGGTTAGACTTCATTTCCTTTCTCACATGAATGGACTCTTTTCTAGGCTGAGTGGGCTTCACAGGTTTTGTCTTTTCAGGAGGTGTAATCTTAGAGGATTCTCCATTCTCAAATCCTAGACCAAATTTGAAGTGAGAAGGCCTTTGAACTTTCAGTATTTCATTTAGCTTCAATGTTCCATTGATTGCTTGGAATTCCTTGAGCTTTTGATTCATTTGTATATTTTCAGTCCTTGCTCCAAGGATTTCATTCTCAAGTTTCACCACTTCCTCAGTTTTGGTACTGATTTGTATTTCTAGGACTTCTACCATTCTTTTAAATTCTTCAACTTGAGTTTTCAAAGCAATAACTGAACTTTCAGATTCATGAAGAAGTTTCAGATTTTTCTTACTTGTTTTTCGTTCCATGCTAAGCTCCTCAAGTGCGGCAATGAGTTCTTCTTCAAGATTGACCTCAGCCTCCTCTTCCTTTTCCGGCTCTTGCTCCTCTTCTTCTTCAACAGTAACCATAAAGAGAGCTTTAGTTGCCTCGGCTGATTCATCATCGTCTGAAGTTTCAGACGTGCTGTCATTATATTGACTGATGAAGCTTTTTGCTTTGCCCCTCTTTCTGAAATTTTTCTTCCATTTACTCTTATCAACATAAAAGTCATCATCATTGTTTTCTTTCAGCGGACACTTCGCAGCAAAGTGACCAACACCGCCACAATTGAAGCATTTAAAGGGTAGCTTCCCTTTGTACTTTCCATTGCTTCCTTTCTTCAGCTTTCTAACTAATTGAGCCTCAAGCTCATCATCATCAGTATCAGCATCATGACCAGCAGTCTCTTTTCCCTTTTTCTGAACTTTGAAGGCCGCTTCTCTATCAGATGAATACGTCTTACCTATGCGCATCTCATAGGCAGTGAGTGAACCATGCAACTCATCCATGGTAAATTCATTCAGATCCTTGGCTTCTTCTATGGCTGAGACTTTTGAATCAAACCAGGGAAGAAGAGATCTTAGAACCTTTTTGACGATAACTGGTTCTTTAATCTCCTCCCCTAGTCCACGAATGTCATTCATGACTTCATTCACTCGTTGCATATACGAGTCAACATTCTCGCTTTCCTCCATGCGAAGAGACTCGAATTGAGAGCGATGAGTTTGCAATTTCGCTTCTTTGATCTTCTCATCTCCTTCATGAATGCTTTTCAACTTGTCCCATATTTCCTTGGCTGTTTTGCATGCAATTACTTTGACCAGCTCGCTATCCACAAGGCCACTAAAGAGTGCATTCTGCGCCTTGGAGTCGTTGTCTGCTAACTTCTTCGTTGCAGCATCAGTGGGTACGATGGCAATATTGTAACCGACTCTGACAGTCTCCCAGACATCATAGCCAAGTGATTTGATGAAGGCCTGCAATCTGATCTTCCAGAAGGAGTAATTAGAACCATCAAACAAAGGTGCTTTCTTATTCCCTGTATTGGATGCCATGTCATTTGACAAGAGATAACCCTTAGCGTGTTAAGCTTATCAAGGGAGCCTTGGCGCTCTGATACCAATTGTTAGATATCGTGATCACTGAGAGGGGGGGGGGGGGTGAATCAGTGATCCCTTAAAAACAGGTCCAATTTAACAACAAAAGCAAATCAAATCACACAAGGACACCATATTTAACGTGGTTCACCAAAAGGCTACGTCCACGGTTCAAAGACTGTCCGAACACCGATCCGGAATAGGTCTGAATCTATTTAGTCGCACCAATGACAAAGAGCACCAACCCTTAAGTTTCAGATAGCACCAATTATCTAGGAAGCACCTACCCCCTTTACAATTTATCTGTACCAACAGATAGGATCACCAAACCCCTAACACCAAGCACCAACTTGATGTTCTACAGAATTAAAGTAGAGAACTTTTCTACAGCCCTTCCCCTCTACAATCTCTCTCTCTCTCAATCCCTTACAAATTGAAATTTAAAGCATAAAAAGAGAGACACTTATCTATGGACGAATCACCATTTTCATGAGCATATTTTCGTCCAACTTGCTGTAGAAACTTGCAGCACAACAGCACACAGCAACAACTCCTTCTCCAATCACTCTTCTCTCCAAAACCCTCTTTTTTTTTTCTCTCTTCTCTTCTCTTCTTATGAAAATGAACTTAGCAAGCCTTTATATAGGTTTTGGTAACCCTAAAGAGTGTTCAAATTAGGCTAGAATTCGTTTAGAAAGAGTCCCAAACGAAATACATAAGTTTCCTGAACTTTCGTGCAAAACTTCTATTTCTGTGCAAATCTGGTTTCCCGTGTGTTCTACCGGTAGAACTACCGGTTTAACAGATGAAATTCTCATGTCCAAACCTTTGCTAGAATTTCAGCCACTTCTTCCGGTAGAACTTGCGGTTGACAGATGAAAATCTGATTTCCTGTACTGTTTCAGCTCTGTTTTCTCTTTGAAGCTCTATCAACACCATACTATCAACACCACACTTGTGACATTGTGTTGACAATAATTCCAACACAAGATGATACTTGAGATACTAAACACTTCAATGCTTCATAAGACTTCTCAAGGCATCTCAAATTCCAACAACCATAACCTATATAAAGGCTTGCTAAGTTCGTTTTCATTAGGAGAGAAGAGAAGAGAGAACAAAAGAGAGGGTTTTGGAGAGAAGAGTGATTGGAGAAGAAGGTGCTGCTGTGTGCTATTGTGCTGCAAGTTTCTACAGCAAGTTGGTGCTTGGTGTTAGGGGTTTGGTGATCCTATCTATTGGTGCAGATAAATTGTAAAGGGGGTAGGTGCTTCCTAGATAGTTGGTGCTATCTGAAACTTAAGGGTTGGTGCTCTTTGTCGTTGGTGCGACTAAATAGATTCAGACCTGTTCCGGATCGGTGTTCGGACAGTCTTTGAACCGTGGACATAGCCTTTTGGTGAACCATGTTAAATCTGGTGTTCTTGTGTGATTTGATTTGCTTTTGTTGTTAAATTGGACCTGTTTTTAAGGGATCATTGATTCACCCCCCCCCTCTCAGTGATTGCGATATCTAACAATTGGTATCAGAGCGCCAAGGTTCCCTTGACAAGCTTAACACGCTAAGGGTGATCTCTTGTCAAATCACATGGCATCCAATACAGGGAATATGAAAGCACCTTTGTTTGATGGTTCTAATTACTCCTTCTGGAAGATCAGAATGCAGGCTTTCATCAAATCACTTGGCTATGATGTCTGGGAGACTGTCAGAGTCGGTTACAATACTGCCATCGTACCCACTGATGCTGCAACGAAGAAGTTAGCAGACAACGACTCCAAGGCGCAGAATGCACTCTTTAGTGGCCTTGTGGACAGCGAGCTGGTCAAAGTAATTGCATGCAAAACAGCCAAGGAAATATGGGACAAGTTGAAAAGCATTCATGAAGGAGATGAGAAGATCAAAGAAGCGAAATTGCAAACTCATCGCTCTCAATTCGAGTCTCTTCGCATGGAGGAAAGTGAGAATGTTGACTCGTATATGCAACGAGTGAATGAAGTCATGAATGACATTAGTGGACTGGGGGAGGAGATTAAAGAACCAGTCATCGTCAAAAAGGTTTTAAGATCTCTTCTTCCCCGGTTTGATTCAAAAGTCTCAGCCATAGAAGAAGCCAAGGATCTGAATGAATTTACCATGGATGAGTTGCATGGTTCACTCACTGCCTATGAGATGCGCATAGGTAAGACGTCTTCATCTGATAGAGAAGCGGCCTTCAAAGTTCAGAAAAAGGGAAAAGAGACTGCTGGTCATGATGCTGATACTGATGATGATGAGCTTGAGGCTCAATTAGTTGAAAGCTGAAGAAAGGAAGCAATGGAAAGTACAAAGGGAAGCTACCCTTTAAATGCTTCAATTGTGGCGGTGTTGGTCACTTTGCTGCGAAGTGTCCGCTGAAAGAAAACAATCATGTTGACTCTTATGTTGATAAGAGTAAATGGAAGAAAAATTTCAGAAAGAGGCGCAAAGCAAAAAGCTTCATCAGTCAATATAATGACAGCACGTCTGAAACTTCAGACGATGATGAATCAGCCGAGGCAACTGAAGCTCTCTTTATGGTTACTGTTGAAGAAGAAGAGGAGCAAGAGCCGGAAGAGGAAGAGGAGGCTGAGGTCAATCTTGAAGAAGAACTCATTGCCGCACTTGAGGAGCTTAGCATGAAACGAAAACAAGTAAGAAAAATCTGAAACTTCTTCATGAATCTGAAAGTTTAGTTATTGCTTTGAAAACTCAAGTTGAAGAATATAAAAGAATGGTAGAAGTCCTAGAAATACAAATCAGTACCAAAACTGAGGAAGTGGTGAAACTTGAGAATGAAATCCTTGGAGCAAGGACTGAAAATATACAAATGAATCAAAAGCTCAAGGAATTCCAAGCTATCAATGGAACATTGAAGCTAAATGAAATACTGAAAGTTCAAAGGCCTCCTCACTTCAAATTTGGTCTAGGATTTGAGAATGGAGAATCCTCTAAGATTACACCTCCTGAAAAGACAAATCCTGTGAAGCCCACCCAGCCTAGAAAAGAGTCCATTCATGTGAGAAAGGAAATGAAGTCTAACCAGCCACAAAGAAGATTCAAATTTTATGGTTACTGTTATCATTTCAATAGATATGGACATAAAAGGGCTGAATGCAAATTCTATGTTAGAAACAGCCCATTTGTGACTAGGAACCCTTTTTCAATCCTAAACAGCCACAAAATTGAGTGCTATAAGTGTCATAATTATGGACACTTGACTAGGGACTGTAGGTTGCCTATTGCTAACCAATTTCAGGTTGAAAAGAAACCCAAGTTAGTTAAGGCATGGAGGGCAAAGAAAAGGGAAGATAATTCCAAGGAATCTCTCATTGTGCAAATGGCATTCAATGCACAAAAGAAGGTAGTACCATGGGTCCTTGATAGTGGCTGTTCAAGCCATATGACAGGTGATAAGGAAAAATTCGTCAAATTACAGCACTATGAAGGCGGATCAGTGAAGTTTGTTAACAATGATGGTGCCAAAATCTGCCGAAAAGGTGTTGTTCAGCTAAAGGCAAACAAGATCAAATCAGAAGAGGTCTTATATGTGTCTGGACTGAGACACAACTTGCTTAGTGTGAGCCAGATCTGTGACAAAGGCCACGGAGTTGTCTTCACTAAGAATGGGTTTGCTATCAAGAAGTGTAGCAACGGCAAAACAGTGGCTACTGGATCTAGGACTGCTGGAAATCTCTATACATTGTCAGATGGAGCTGAAAAGACTTGCTTGATGAGTCGGACAGAGGAAAGTTGGTTGTGGCACAAACGCCTTGGGCATCTAAACTTTGATAACATGTCAAAGATTTGCAATTCAAAGGCTGTCAGAGGTATGTCTACAGTTGAAAAGCCTTCCAACCCAATTTGCGATTCTTGCCAAAAGGGAAAGCAAACGAGGGTAATGTTCAAGTCAAAGGAGCATCATTCAAAGAAACCTCTTGAGCTAGTACACACTGATCTCTGTGGACCGATGCGAACTCAAAGCACCAATGGAGATAAGTATTTTATGTTATGCATTGATGATTATACTCGTATGACATGGGTATTGTTTCTTAAGCATAAACATCAAGCACTTGATCGTTTTAAAGTATTTAAAGCACAGGTTGAAAATATGCTTGGAAAACGTATCAAGATTTTAAGGTCTGATCGAGGAGGTGAATTCACATCTGAAGAGTTCACTAACTATTGTGAGCACCATGGCATTCAAAGACAATATCCAGCCCCTAGAACTCCACAGCAAAATGGAGTTGTGGAACGGAAAAACCGCACCGTGCAAGAGATGGCTCGCACAATGCTAACTAAGAGCAAGCTAGCTGACAAATACTGGAAGGAGGCAATCCATACGGCTGTATACATTCAGAATCGATGCTTGATCAGGCCACATGAAGACAAAACTCCTTATGAGCTATGGTTTGGGAGAAAAGCAACAGTCAAGCACTTCAGAGTCTTCGGTAGCAAGTGTTACATCAAGCGTCTTGAACAAAATCCGGGCAAATTTGATGAAAGAGCTGATGAAGGTATATTTCTGGGTTACTCCTCCTCTAGTAAGGCTTACAGATGTCTTAACAAAAGGACCAGAAAAATCATAGAAAGTGCCGATGTTAGAATTGATGAAAACCGTGAATCAAAGAATGTAACTCATAATGACAGTCCAGTTTATGAGGACTCGAGTGAGATTGATGATGAAGTGGCTGAACCTAATAATTCTGAGAAATCAAAGGATGACTCAGAGGATGCTACACCTAGAAAGAAAAACACTTGGGCAGAGCAACACCCTAAGGATCAAATCATTGGAGATCCTGAGGCCGGTGTTAAAACAAGACAAAGTGTAGTTAGCAATTACTCACTTGTGTCCACCATTGAACCCAAGACTGTGGCTGAAGCCAGTCTCGATGAAAGTTGGTTGAAAGCTATGCATGAGGAGTTGGAGCAAATTGAGAAGAACTCCACATGGGAACTTGTTTCTAGACCTACCGATAAGAATGTTATTGGTACTAAATGGGTCATTCGAAATAAGCTGAATGAAGATGGTTAGGTCATACGAAACAAAGCAAGGTTGGTTTGTAAAGGCTATGCTCAAGTTGAAGGCATAGATTTTGAAGAGACCTTTGCACCGGTGGCTCGTCTGGAAGCCATTCCTATGTTTCTTGCATTGGCTGCATACAAAACCTTCAAGGTATTTCAGATGGATGTAAAGTCAGCCTTCTTGAATGGATTACTTGAAGAAGAGGTCTACATTGAGCAACCTGATGGTTTTCTCATTAGCAAAAATTCAGACCTAGTGTGCAAGTTGAAAAAGGCTCTTTATGAGCTGAAACAAGCGCCAAGGGCGTGGTATGCAAGGCTGGACCTCTATCTCCGCAAGATCGGCTTTGGAAAAGGACTGGTTGATAGCAATCTTTATGTCAAAACAGAGTTGAGCAAACAGCTAGTTGTCATTGTTTATGTCGATGACATAATCTTTGGTGGCAATGATGAGGAAATGTGCAGGAATTTTGCTGAAGAGATGAAGAAAGAATTTGAGATGTCAATGCTTGGTGAACTAAAGTTCTTCCTTGGTTTACAAGTTCAGCAGCTGAAACATGGTATCTTCATATCACAGATGAAATACATCAAGGAAATGCTGAAGCGTTTTAACATGGAAGACAGCAAGCCAGTGAGCACACCAATGACAACGAACACAAAGCTAAGCAAAGATGATAAGGGTTCGTCCGTTGATCACACCACTTATCGTTCTATGATAGGAAGCTTGCTTTATTTGACTGCTACAAGACCGGATCTTCTGCAAGCAGTATGTATGGTGGCTCGATTTCAAGCATCACCAACTGAGACGCACCTTACAGCAGTAAAAAGGATATTTCGATATCTGAAACGTACCATGGAGCTTGGCATTTGGTATCCTAAAGGCAAATCCTTCACTCTTGTTGCATACTCTGATGCCGATTGGGCTGGATGTATAGATGATCGCAAGAGTACAAGCGGTGGTGCATTCTATCTCGGTGAAAGGTTGGTGGCATGGCACAGTAAGAAACAAGATTCAGTATCCCTTTCTACAGCGGAAGCGGAATATATTGCAGCGGCAACTTGTTGTACGCAAGTGTTATGGATGCGGCAAATGCTCTCTGATCTAGGAGTTCCGACAACGGATCCTACGCCGATCCTCTGTGACAACACAAGTGCAATTCACATCTCTAAGAATCCTGTTCAGCATTCTAGAACGAAGCATGTTGCAATCCGCTATCACTTTCTCAAGGAAAAGGTTGCAGACGGTGAGGTAAAGTTGGAATATGTTCCAACTACTGAGCAAGTTGCTGATATCTTCACAAAACCTTTGCCAAAGGAAGTCTTCGAGTATCTCCGGAAAAAATTAGGAGTTACTCACTCTCCTAATCCTTAGGAGTTGTGCTTGAAAGGGGGAGCAATGTATTCCTTGAATATCCTATTCTCTCCTTGGTTGGTCCCTTTGGACTTGTTGTCAAAGGGGGAGAAAGCTATGCTAGGAAAAGTTATGCGAAGAAGTTATGCTATGATAGCTTGGGGGAGATTGGTATCAAGAATGTGAATGTGAAGATCTTGATTCTGTTGGTTTTTTAAGACAGGGGGAGTCTATGGTTCTGAAGAAGCTTCATGAAGGTCAACTGGTTCAAAGTGTTCCAAGTGTTGAAGTTCCAAGTGTTGCCAACAATTCCAAAGGGGGAGATTATTGGAATTTGAGATGCCTTGAGAAGTCTTATGAAGCATTGAAGTGTTTAGTATCTCAAGTATCATTTTGTGTTGGAATTATTGTCAACACAATGTCACAAGTGTGGTGTTGATAGAGCTTCAAAGAGAAAACAGAGCTGAAACAGTACAGGAAATCAGAATTCCTGAAGCAGTGTGGCCGGTCGACCGGGGACCCCACGCGGTCGACCGGGCAAGAGAAGTTTGCAGAAGACAGTCTCAGTTAGCTCCCAGTTATTTGTTGCCACTGTGTGTCGCCGGTCGACCGAGGACCCCACGCGGTCGACCGAGCACGGGAAACTAGAATTGCGCAGAAATAGAAGTTTTGCACGAAAATTCAGGAAACTTATGTATTTCATTTGGGACTCTTTCTAAACGAATTCTAGCCTAATTTAAACACTCTTTAGGGTTACCATAACCTATATAAAGGCTTGCTAAGTTCGTTTTCATTAGGAGAGAAGAGAAGAGAGAACAAAAGATAGGGTTTTGGAGAGAAGAGTGATTGGAGAAGAAGGTGCTGCTGTGTGCTATTGTGCTGCAAGTTTCTACAACAAGTTGGACGAAAATATGCTCATGAAGATGGTGATTCGTCCATAGATAAGTGTCTCTCTTTTTATGCTTTAAATTTCAATTTGTAAGGGATTGAGAGAGAGAGATTATAGAGGGGAAGTGTTGTAGAAAAGTTCTCTACTTTAATTCTATAGAACATCAAGTTGGTGCTTAGTGTTAGGGGTTTGGTGATTCTATCTGTTGGTGCAGATAAATTGTAAAGGGGGTAGGTGCTTCCTAGATAGTTGGTGCTATCTGAAACTTAAGGGTTGGTGCTCTTTGTCTTTGGTGCGACTAAATAGATTCAGACCTGTTCCGGATCGGTGTTCGGACAGTCTTTGAACCGTGGACGTAGCCTTTTGGTGAACCACGTTAAATATGGTGTCCTTGTGTGATTTGATTTGCTTTTGTTGTTAAATTGGACCTGTTTTTAAGGGATCACTGATTCACCACCCCCCCTCTCAGTGATCGCGATATCTAACAGTAGCGGTGGCCGGTGCAGAACTTCAGCAGAGTTTTCTCTCTTTCTTTCTCTTAGATTTCTGATGCCTTTTTTTGTCCGGATTTCCGGATTGTCCGAAGTCTCTTTGGAATGCTTGGGATGCTCTCCTATTTATAAGCTCTTGGTAGCCATTTAGGAGAGTTTATGGGCTTTTATTGTCATTAAGCCGCATAATGGGAGGAGTTACAGGATTTAATTCCTTTATTTTGTAACTCCTTTTTCTTGGCTTCTGATTGGCCAGAGGAGATTGAGGGCATTTAATCTCCTTAATCGCCATGATGGGAGGAGTTTCATGGGTTAAATGCCATGAATCAATTGACTTATAGCTCCCGGATGCTTGCTTCTGATTGGGCCATCCAAAGAAATGAATTAATGACTGCAATAAAGCTAGTCAATTAATCGCATTAAATGATCGCCGAGCAGTTGAAGAGTCGCGGGCCGTGCCGCGTCTTTTGGGATTCTTCTGGCAATGATCATCGATGGATCTTCATGTAGATCGACATCGGATGACCATGTAACTTCAGGTATTAGTTGCCAATAGCGGGTCGGTGCCATCTGTCCTGTCGATTTCTCGACCGGTCGGGTAGAAAGCACACTTTTTTTGTTGACTGATTGGCGATCAATGTTGATTTTGATACTCTTGATGACTGACCCGTAATTTTGACGGATGTCAAAGGATTTGGCACCTCAAAAGTATGAATTTTGGAAACTCCCAGGAGTTGGAAGCTTCGAATTGCGAAAAACGAAGAAAAACGGGCCTTCCGGGGCCAACCCGGCGATTCCGTGCTCCATGGTCGCAGGGGCTGGCGACCATGGGCCACGGTCACAGGGGCCTGCGACCCTGGGGGGAATTTCCCCCTTTTTGTCCAGTTTTGCGGCCGTTTTTGGTTTTTTCGATTCTTTTTTCTTCCGTATTTTTTCTTGACATTTTTGATCATTTATTGGCTGATTTCTCTGTAGAAAACTTGATGAGAATCCTTGCATTTTTTAGTGCAAAGTTTCCAATTTTTCGGGAAAGCCGAAGATTTTGTCGCGTAGAGTTGCCGATTTTCCATCAGAAGCTGAAACTGGGCCAAACGATGTCGGAAAGACCTGAAATTTTGGGTGAAGCCTCCTGAGCAATAAATAAGACCAACAATAGGCTTTTGTTTGAGTTTTGAAGCTGTTTGGGTCCTATTGCCAGTAGACTTATCTTTATCGCGATGAAGATATCGCGGCTTGATGTGCGGTCAACCGATGTCCGATTGACTTGAAATTTGACAGGGAACCTATTGGAGTCATTTTAAGATGATCCATAGGCTCTGTCTTGGAAACCATGGTCCCGGGGAACTTCGCCGAGAGGCCTAATTTGGCTTCCGAGCGTCAAAGTCTAGTCAAATGTTGTCGAAATGACCTAAAATTTGACGTGTAGCCCTTTGTAAGCATTTTGAAGCCGTCCATGTGCTCTTTCTGATGAGTGATGGCCTCAGTGGTTCTCGCCGCCGTGAGGCTTGATTTAGTTGTTCGATGGTTGATGTAGGGTCAAACGTTGTCGGTTTGACTTGAAATTTGACGTGGAGCCTTTTGGATGTATTTTGAGACCATCCACAGGCTCTGATCGAAGATTTGGTGTCTCCGATACTGTCGCCGCAAGGAGCTCATTTTCAGCTGCCGGAGAAGCGAAGTTAGGCCAAATGATTTTGAAATGGGCCGAAACTTCTTGTGTACTCCTCTTTTTGCTGTCTTGAAAGATCTTGCAGTTTTTGTTTGATTCTGACAAGATTTGATTTTTTGGAAGTAGCATTGCCTATTTATGGCAAGTTGTGACTTCATGTAGCTTTTTGGATCTTGAAGAAGCAAAGTGACATTTTTGGTGTCAACAGTTCTGAGGATGTTCATTACTCTGCGAGTATACCCTCCGTTTCAAGACACATGGAAGAACATAGTGCAAACAAGGAGCAACAATCTCATGGTCCGGATGAGTGGATTACCAGCGGGTTGAACGATGCAACCACCAAGCAAGACTTCACAATAATGGACACGATGGTGCCCGAAGCAATCATATCCACGGAGGGAGTTGATTCAGCAATCAAATTGTATGACATGTAATTAACATTTGTTTCACAAATTTTTTTATGGCTTCTTTATGCATACAAAAATCAATGTAATAAGAAGAAATGTAATGACATGTCAATGACATATTGGGTTTTTTCAGATGTAATGATCCATCTGGCTTCTTTTTCGTTGTTGTTAACATCATAATTTTCCTCACTTCGTTGGATATCCCTCTGCATATATTTATGTTGGAATGGACCTAATTTGCCCATCAAAACTATTTCTGATATGCACTATGTTTTAATATGTACAGGTCGCTAGGGACCCTTATTTATAAGTAATATAGGTCGATAGGGACGCTGGGAAGGAAACAGATGATGTTCAGCTTAGGTCCCTAGCGACCCATATATACAACTAATGTAGGTCGTTAAAGACGCTGTGAAGGAAACATGTGCTGTTTTATGGGTCGTTAGAGACCCATAGCAATAACTAATATAGGTCGCTAGGGACGCTGGGAAGGATCTAGACGCTATTGCATGGGTCGCTCGGGAACCTTATCTAATATAGGTCAATGGGGACACTGGTAAGGATCTCGATGCTGTCGTGTGGGTCTCATGGGACCCTTATCTATAATAAATATAGGTCAATAGGGACGTTGGGAAGGTTTTCTATTTTTAAATCATGGTGAGTTAACATCAAGTAATTATTTTTTACAATTATGGACACATGCTTGCCCTGTACAGTGATGTCCATTCTTCCAAAACAACAAGTTTATTAAATCATACATCAACTTTAACTTCAACAAACAGGATCCAGCCAAACAACAATTTCATTATATCATTTTCACCCAAAATAACAAGTTCATTACATCATACATAAACTTCAACTTAAAAAGAAATTGTTGTTCCAAACAATAAGTTCATTACAGCAATTTCACTCAGAAGAATAAGTTCATTACAACGATTTCTGCGAAACAAATACTGTTAAGGGCTTGATTTCATCCGTAATAGAACTTTACAAAGCTGGGAGGTTGGGGAGTTGAAGCCTATCAGCATTCAGCAGCCAGCTTCTCTTGAAGATCTTAACCAAGATCTCCGTCGGTAATACGGAATGTCATCTTGGGTGAACCTTATCGGGCGATGGTATATGCAGTGCTTTCTGTATCCAATCACAAAGAAACCACAATTCGTCCCATTCTGCTGATATGGGATATCATTCTTTGTCACGGAAGTCCAAACCCAAGGCTCACCCCATCTGTAATCTCCAAATCGCTGTGTCAGCCACAATCTTTGTTTTCAAATTGAATAAGAAAAACAGTGAATAAATAATAGCATGCAAATTCTAGTAAAAACTCATCATCCACCCTGCCCGCTCTTTGAGTCACATAGGCTATAGAATTTCCATTTTTATATTCCAAATAAGGATACACAACTTCACAGGTAAAACCTGAAACTGAAAGAGGGATAATTTGAGTTGGGAGGGAAAATCAGTTGCTAGTAAAAAACTAGGGGGTTTTAGAAGTTGAAAGGTGCAATGTCACCCTTTTTCATCAACCTGCTGCTTCACTTTCCCAAATTGAATTGCTTGATTAAAATTTACAATTCTAGTCATCAAACAAAATTCAAAATCAAACAAACAAAACTCCTCATTTCTGTAATTTCCATGTATCCAACTTTTGCGAAAGCTTGGGGTCATCAGCCAGAGTCATTTGCTGGCATAAACGATGGTGCTATAAAATAATAATTTATTAATAAAAGTCCTTCTTAGTACAGGACATGTACACTGAAAGGTTAAAAAAGAACCCATAACCATAACCCAGCAAAACACAAACATAAAAAAAAGTAGAACTTGTTGACACCAAAAATGTCACTTTGCCTCTTCAAGATCCAAAAAGCTACATGAAGTCGCAGCCTGCCATAAATAGGCAATGCTACTTCCAAAAAATCAAATCTTGTCAGAATCAAACAAACACTACAAGTTCCTTCAAGACAGTCAAAAGAGGAGAACACAAGAAGTTTCGGGCCATTTCAAAATCATTTGGCCTAACTTCGCTTCTCCAGCAGCAGAAAAGGAGCTCTCAGCGGCGACAGCATTGGAGACACCAAATCTTCGATCAGAGCCTATGAATGGTCTCAAAATACATCTGAAAGGCTCCACGTCAAGTTCCGAGTCAAACCGACAACGTTTGACCCTACATTAACCCTCGAACAGCCAAATCAAGCCTCTGGGCGGCAAGAACTACCGAGACCATCACTCATCAGACAGAGCATATGGCTGGCTTCAAGATGCTTACAAAGGGCTACACGTCAAATTTCAGGTCATTTCGACAACATTTGACCAGACTTTGACGGTCGGAAGCCAAATCAGGCCTCTCGGCGGCGAAGCTCCCCGGGACCATGGTTTCCTAGACAGAGCCTATGGATCATCTCAAAATGACTCCAATAGGTTCCCTATCAAATTTCAAGTCAATCAGACACCGGTTGACTGCCCATCGAAGCGCCACATCTTCCTCGCGATAAAAACAAGTCTACTGGCGATAGGACCCCAAACGGCTTCAAAACTCAAAGAAAAGCATATGGTTGGTCTTATTTATTGCTCAGAAGGCTTCACCCCAAATTTCAGGTCATTCCGACACCGTTTGATCCAATTTCAGCTTCTGCGGAAAATCGGCAGCTCTACGCGACAAAGTCTTCGGCTTTCTCGGAAAATTAGAAACTTTGCACTCCAAAATGCAAGGATTCTCGTCAAGTTTTCTACAGGGAAATTAGGCCAATAAATGATAAAAAAATTTAAAGAAAAAATAATCAAAAAACATAAAAAGCGACCACAAAACGGGACAAAATGGGGAAAATTTCCCCTAGGGTCGCAGACCCCCGAGACCCTGGCCCATGGTCGTCGGCGACCATGGTGCCCGAAATAGCTGGGTTCACCCCGAAAAGCCTGTTTTTCATCATTTTTCACGATTCGAAGTTTTCAACTCCTGGGATTTTCCAAAATTCATACTTTTGAGGCACCAAATCCTTTGACATCCGTCAAAATCACGGGTCAATCGTCAAGAGTATCAAAATCAACATTGATCGCCAATCGATCAACCAAAAAAGTGATCCTCCAAGCTGGGTGAAGAGGACAATTGTAATCAAGACCAGAGTTTTTATTGGCAGTTCTCTTGGATATGCGGAGAAATCGCCTGCTGACATGGACATTTTGATGCCAGCCAGCGGCTACCAGGGCTGTGATTATCCATCAGTCAATTTGGGACCATTGGGCCTTTGCATTTTCAACGGTGACGGCAGCAATTGGTTGAAGCCTTTTTGACTTCGTGGCCGTTTCAGTGCTGACTCCGAGTGGAAGTCGTGGACTGATCGCGTCCTCCTGATTGGTGGCGCCGTTTTGAAGGAAGCTGGGATTATTGATGCGGTCCGCACCTTTAGGGAGACCGTGATCTTTTCCGACGAGGCCTTTATGGCTAGGTTAGAGTCATTCCTTCCACAAACCAATACCTTCGTTGTGACGAATGGTGAGATTGGTTTCTCTTTGAAGGAGCTGAATGCCATTACTGGATTGCCCATCTTTGGCAGACTCTATGAGGAGTTTATGCCGATGGACAGCGTCTTTGAGGAGCAGTTTGCGGAGTTCAGACTTTTGTACTTTCAGCTCATCACCTTCTATGATTTTTTGAAGGAGAAGGAGGGCTCAAAAGTAAGATCCAGCAGTTGGAAGAGTTTTAGCTCTTCGTCTCCCAACTTCTTTGAAAGTGGGGAGCCTTCTGATAGCATGACCCGGGAAGACAAGGCTCAGGATCCAGGTTTGAAGAAGACTTTGGCCATACAAGAAGAGTTGAGGGGTTTCTTCGCAAGTACAGACGCCATTTGTTCTGACATTGCACTGCGAAGGGATCTTGCTGTTTACCTCAGTTATTGGCTAGGTGAGGCTATTTTTGCTGGAGGAGATGGAATTCATATCAGGCCGCATTGTATTTTTCGGCTTGTCAGATGGCGTTTGGAGAGCGGCTTGCTTTAGTGCCAGCTCTTTACTCCTACTTGTGTACCGAACTGCAGGCTGCTGCTTTTTTGGTTCGGCTTGGGCCTCCCATGAACAGGGTATTTTCAGCCCACGTTTCCTATTCGTGGTATGTATACCACTGTCCTGGCTTCCACCGGCTGGGTGCTGCACAGGATGATGATCCTCTCATGATTCGACTGGCTAAGGGCAAAGCCGTGTTCGAATCACTTTTGTTTGCCCGCATGAGGATCCGACGGTTCAAGGACGTCGAGATGGGATAGTCTTCTGTGAAGCTTTCTCCGGAGTTACGGAAGAAGGCTTTTGACTTTGGTGTCTCTCGAGACTCTTCCAGGGCAGGGTCGGGAAGGCATTACTCCTTGATGAATGCAGAGAAGGAGTGGCTTTTCAGCATACGTGTCGGCACGATGGTGTGCCGCAGACATCTTTTTGTTGACATCCAGCCGTATGTATCTTCTCGCTTTGCTCTGCAATTGGGCTTTTCTTAAGACGTTATTGGAGCGCCTTCAAGCATGGTGAAGCACTTTGGAGGCTTGCAAGATGGCAGAAATGCATGGGCTTTTTATAGTGCTGAAGACACTACTGCCATGATTTCTTATCCTGTGTTGTCGACTTCCCGGACTGCCGGCTTCGCAAAGTAGTTCGCGGAGAGCTTTTCGGCATATCGGGGGCTTTCCAAGAAAGAGTTTGATGTGAAGCTATCGTCTGGAAAAGGCCTTAAAAAGTTGGATGGCGTCCGGCGAGAGGAAGATTGGGCCTTCCTTTCTGGAGAGAAGCACAAGATAGGCTTTCTCGGTGACCAGGGCGTCATTGGTTCTGAAGCTATTCGAGAAATACCTGATGAGGCTTTAGAGCATCTAGAACAAGAGGAAGCTGAGCATGATGCTTGGATACAAGCGGCATAGAGGCGAGCTTCCGTGGAGTCTACTGGCAAGAGAATACCATCCAGTGAGGAGTCAAGTGGGAAACCTGACTCTGGCAGTGGGGCAGGTTCTTCTAGAAAGCGAGCCCACAGAAGTAAGAGGAAGAGGAGTCATCATCGCAGCAAAGGGCAACATTAAGGTTTTCCTGACATAAAAGTCTCTCTTACTATCAATGAGGAGGTGCCAGGGAATGCTGACGAGCCTCCAGAAAAGAGAAGCCGAGAAAAAGAGACCGTCAGTGAAGGTACGATTCTTCCTATTTCTCTTTCCATTTCTTTTCATGGGATTTTTCCATGTTCTAATTTGCTTTCTCCCCCTGCTATTTTTTAGCAGAGGAAGACTTGGCGATGCCTGAGGTTCCAACCGATGACGGGGTGACGGATCCCGTCGGGGCACCTGAAGAAGAACCGAGGGACTTTGGAGTGAATCCAGAATCTCCAATTGGTATAACTTCTTTTGCTTTCTTTTTTTTGTCTGTGACTTGGTTTGCTAACATTTTTCTTGTCAGTTGACTTGCCACAGAATTCCGATGACTTTAAACCATCGATGGACACAAATGTTGACGATGCTTCCGATGAGTTCATGGAGGAAGAGAATGTTTCGCCAGTCATCGAAGAAGGTATTTTATAGTAATAACCCTAATAATAATTTTTTAAACAGGATCATATTCATACCCTTTTGTGTTTCTTTGGCAGGTTTTGAAGCGACAGAGGAGAGTCCATTGCTTCCTTTAGAACCAGAGTAAGGAATGCCAGAGGTTGATCTAGAGTAGAGACTCCTGCAACCAATTTTGACATGGTGGAGGAGGTACCTCGTGCTGAGATTCCTTCCCCAGCAGCTCCGACTGGAAAGAGTTCTTTTGTTCCTCTTTCAACGGGGCATGACATGAGCAGCCGACCGACGGAGCGGGGCGAATCTTCAGCTAGGCCATCTCTTCTTTTTGCGAAGAAGGTGGTGGCGCGGGTTCTGAGCTCTTGGATTGAGACTCTCCTTTCTGGGCACATGGATGTCGGATTTGGCATGATCTAGCATGTGCAGGAGATTCTCGGTGATGCCGAAGAGGCTGGTCTGGATGTCACAGGTGCCAGGGCAATCGTTGATAAGATCATTGCACTAGGTGACAAGTGGTTTGAGACCATTGGTTTTGCTGATGACCAACATTCTTCAAGGAGATATTCCTGGACCCTGCTGATAAGGCTAAGTCTGACCTGAATGAGGCTACACAAAGTAGGAAGCAGCTAGTCCGAGAGAAGAACTTAGAAGAGCTAGCCATCATTGGGCTGACACATGACCTTAACATCCTTGATAGGGAGGTCGATGAGGCCAGGAAACGTCTTGAGCATTTGAAGGCACAAGTCACTGCCAGGTGGGATGCTATATCAGAGGCTCACGACAGGGAGAGTACTCTGATTCGCTGGTTCGCAGATGCTAATCGAGTTCTCGAAAGGAAGTTTCAAGAGGACAAACAATGGCAAACTGCTTGGGCTAAGCTTCCCGGTGTGAAAGAAGGGTTACAGCCTACCCCAGCATTTCATGGCAAGTTCCTGAAAAATCATGCCCTGGAAACTCGGACGGCGGCTGAGGGCAAAAGCTTGCTCGAGGAGCTCAAATTTTGGCTAGAGACCATTTTTGGTTTAGCTCCTGATTTTTATAGCAGAAACTATCCTTTTTTTTATACCACGTATATATTTTTTTGGCACTCTCTCTTTTTTTTGTAGTGCTTTGTAAACACTTTTTTTTTGGTACCACATGTATTTTTTTTGTACTTTTTTTTTGTTTTCCCTACGCTCACTTAAATCGTTTTGTGATGAAAGCAATTGCTAAATGGGATGCTTTTTTTTTTATTTTCCCTACGCTCACTTGAATCTTTTTGTGATGAAAGCAATTTCTAAATGGGATATTTTTTTTTTGTTTTGCTTACCCTACGCTCACTTAAATCTTTTTGTGATGAAAGCAATTACTAAATGGGATTTGATCAAAAGTTTGTCATTTTGTGAAAATCTTTTGTCCAATGATTGTTTTGGCATGGGAGCCAGATTTTGTTTGTGGCATGAGAGCCGGTTTTTTGTGGCATTGATAGCCGAGTTTATGGCATTGATAACTGATTTTTTTTAAAGCTAAGTTTTGATTGGTGGCATTGATAACCGGTTTTGGTGGCATTTATAGCCGGTTTGTGGCATTTATAGCCTGTTTTGGTGGCATTTATAGCCGGTTTTGGTTTTCAAAAATGTAAGTATCGACTAAAAGTCGCCTCCCTGCTGAATGGTCTTGCAAGTATCAAGCATCCTTGCTCATTCGGTTCCGAGGATCGATGGAATGTCGCATCCTCATGGATTTGGGTGCAAGCATCGATGGAATATTGCTTCCTTGCTTTTCAAAAATTTTGGTTTTGCGGGTACTGACTTGATGTCGTTTCCCAACGATTTTTGAAATTTGCGGTTTTCTCGAACATTTGGGTTATGGATATCGACTGCAATTTTGCATCTTCACGATTTCTTGGTTGACCCTTTGAAATTTGGGTTGTGGATATCAACTGAAATGTTGTGTCTCCACGATTTTTCTTATTTTGCAAGTATCGAGGAAATGTCGCTTCCCTGTGATTTTGGAAGTGTCGAAGATGGTTCGCATGCTTCCGATTTGTGCGAGTATTAACTAAGCGTTGCTTCCCCGCGGTTTTTGAAAAACCTTTTTTTTTTTGTTTAAAGACACGAGGGTCATAAGTTTTGACCTAAAACCATTTTGGCTGTAAAAGGCAGGGTGGACTTGGGTGAAAATCCCTGAATCCGGATTTTGTTTCAAGCCATGAATTTTGGGTTCAAGAGTTGAAAATTTTGGTCAAGTTAGGGAAAGGTTCCTAAACTTGGAATTTTTTTTTGAACAATAAAACGGTGAAAGTAAGCATTGTTTGAATTTCTAGAAATTTCAACATTTGATATGAAAATTCTAAAAAGAGTGGGTTTAACGAGCGAGTACCTGGAAACCGATTTTGGCCGTATAGGCATTGCTCTTGCCCAGTTGGGTAAGTCTTCAAGGGTAGTACCGCTTTAATAACTTGCCATTGATGGGTAGCATACATTTGTCACCCTCCATGTTTAGGAGTGCATATGCGCCGTTGGAGAAAACCTTGTCGATGACATAGGGTCCCTCCCATTTTGGCTCAAATTTGCCTTTGGACTTATGAGCGAAGACGTCTCTTTACTGCAAGAACCAAGTCACCCTTTTTGTAGGTGCGTTGCCTGACCTTTTTGTCGAAAGATCCTACCATGCGTGCTTGGTAAAGTTCAATGCTTTGTCGAGCTTCGAGCCGTCTCTCATCGAGATTGTCTAGCTCATGGAGTCATAATTTGACATTGCTTTCTTGAGTCATGTCATTTTGCAAGGATACCCTCAAGGAAGGAATTTGTACTTCCAAGGGTACGATAGCTTCGTATCTATAGACCAAGGAGAATAGTGTGCTATGGATTGGTCCTCGAATGGTGGTTCGATAGGCCCATAAAGCTTTAGACAGTTTGTCGCTCCAGTCTCTTTTGTGACGAGAGACCATTTTCTTAAGGATTTTGCAGAGTGTCTTGTTGAAAGCTTCTACTAATCCGTTTGCTGCCGGATTGTATGGAGTCGAAGGATAGCTTTGGATTTTGTATTTGTTGCAGAACCGGTAGAATCGATGATCCCAGAATTGTGGTTCGTTATCATGGGCGAATCTTTTAGGTATGCCGAAATGACAAATGATGTTGGTGCGTAGGAAGTGAAGGACTGATGAGGTCTTCATTTCGTCAAGCGCAAATGCTTCTGACTACTTGGAGAAATAATCCGTAGCGGCGAAGATGAAGCGATGACCTTTGCTCGAAGGGGGAGAAATATGACCTATGATGTCCATACCCCAGGCTTCGAAAGGCCATGAAATCGCTGTAGGATGCAGCCATGAACTTGGCATGGCATTGTTGGCAGCGCTTAGCAAATTACATTGCGTCAGCTACCATGGTAGGCCAGTAATAACCTAGCCTTTTTTTTATCATAGAGCTTGGGACCAGCCTGATGAGCTCCACAAAGACCAGCTTGAACTTCTTTGAGTGTTTCTTCAGCCTCTTGTTGTGACAAGCAGTATAAAAGTATCACATTGAAGGATTTCCTATAAAGGATTTTTGAAGGAATATCCAAATGAAAGTTGGGGGTTCGCCTTTGGATGCTTACCCGTTCTTTTGGATCTTCAGGTAGGATTCCGAACATAGTGTAATCAATGAACGGATTCCTCCAGTCGCTGATTGAAGGTTGAAGGATTGAAATCCGATTTCCAAGCACTCGGTGGCATTTAGCAACTGCTTGGTGTGTGTTAAGAGGAGGAATGATTCTTCTTTCGCACACTGTAATTTGCATGTTTTCTCCTTCCTGGATTGCCATAGATGCGGCAAGTCCAACCAGGGCATCTGCACGTATGTTTTCACCTCTACTAATGTGGGTGATGTGACAGATATCAAACTTTTGCAGAAGCGATTGTACATTGTTGTAGTAAGGCAGCAAATCGGGCTTCCTGACTTCAAATTTCTGATTTATCTGGTTGACGATCAGTTGAGAGTCTCCAAAGATTTCCAGCATGGTGGTACCAGATTCGATGGTGAGTTCCAATCCTAGGATCAGAGCTTGATATTCAGCTGCATTGTTTGTGCATGGTTCCAGTAGCGAGAAAGCGTGTGGAATCATGTATTTGTCGGGGCTAACAAAGAGGATGCCAACTCCCGAGATCAGCTGTCTTTTTTCATTTGCCCTGGTTGCACCGTCAAAGTACATGTCACAGGAGGCGTTTTGTGAGAAGATCTCCACATTGTAGACTGGTTCGTCTAGGAGATCATCTCTGAGTGGAGAATCTTTAGGCAATGGATGCTCTGCGAGAAAGTCTGCTAGAGCTTGGCCTTTGATTGCTTTTTGTGGCACATACCTAATATCAAATTGTGACAAAAGGATGGACCATTTTGCCAGTCGGGCATTGAGAGAACCTGCTTTTGTGATGAGGACCTTCAAGAGGTTGATCCTCGAGACCAGGTAGACTGTGTTGGAAAGCAAGTAGTGATGTAGCTTTTGTACGGCGAACATCACTGCAAGACATTATTTTTTGACTGAAGAGTAGCGATGCTCTGCACCTACTAGCATGCGGCTGAGGTAGTATAGAGCAGCTTCTTTTCTTTCATCATTTTCTTGTGCAAGCAGAGTGCCCAGAGAGTGATCAAGGGCTCTTGTGTACAAGATGAATGGTTTTCCAGTGGTAGGAGCAGCCACACTGGAGGTCTGGTCAGATATGACTTGATATCTTGGAATGCGGCTTCACAATCAGCATCCCAGACAAAGTTTACACCTTTTTTCATCAATCGGGAGAATGGACGGCATTTTCCCGAAAGATTGGAGATGAACCGTCTGATGTAGGCCAATCTCCCTTGAAGCCCTTTGAATTCTCTCAAGGTTCTTAGAGAGGGCATTTCTATAATGGCTTTGACTTTTATGGGGTCAAGCTCTATTCCAGCTTTCCAAACTAGGAATCCAAGGAACTAACCTGACGAGATGCCGAAGAAGCACTTCAGAGGATTCATCCGCAGTTTGTTTTTGCAAAGCCGGAGGAAGACTTCTCAAAGGTCTTCGAGATGATCTTCTTTTCTTTTGCTTTTGACGGCGAGGTCATCAACGTAACATTCGACCGTCTTATGCTGCATACTTGGAATATTTTCATCATAGCCCTCTGATATGTGGCACCATCATTTTTCAGACCAAATGGCATGTCAATGTAGCAATATACGCCAAATCGGGTCCGAAAGGATGTATGTTTTTCATCTTCAGGATGCATCTTTATCGGATTGTAGCCAGAGAAACCATCCATGAATGTCATTCGCTCGAATCCACACGTATTATCAATCATTACGTCTGGTACGGGGAGTGGAAATTTATCTTTAGGGCATGCGCCATTCAGGTCTCTATAGTCAATACAGACCCTGATCTGCCCGTTTTTCTTTGTCACGGGGACAATGTTGGCCAACCATTCAGGATATTGTTTCTCACCGATGAAGTCGACGCTTTTGAGTTTTTGAACTTCTTGTTCAATTTTATCGATCACATCTGGACGGAATCTTTTTTGGCCCTGCTTGACGGGCTTGATGTCTTCTTAAAGAGTAAGTTTGTAAACTGCTATTTTAGGGTCTAAGCCAGGCATTTCAGCGTAAGACCATGCAAAGCAATCAACGAACTCACGAAGAAAGGTGATATACTCGGGTAATTCATCATCCTTTATATTCTTGCTTATGAATACAGGACGTGGGTTATCTGGTGTTCCCAAGTCTATCTTTTGAACATGATCTTCTGTTGGAAGGTTCGAAGGTGGTTCATTCACAATATTTTCGGAGGCTTCCAGCTCGACGAAACCTTCTGGGGTTTCAAGGGAATTTCCAGACCAAGGTTTTGTTCCTTTCCATGGGTCTTCTTGATCGGTGATCTTCTCAAGGCTTGCTATAAAATGGTCCCAATTGCCATGAGATGATCCCAATCGCCTGTTGAAACCAGGTCGAAGTAGGGTACTTCTTTTGGAGATGAGGGTTCTTCTGGGTCAGAAGACCACATGTCTATGCCATCGGATAATTCCTCTTCATTGTCAGAGAAATCGTACCAATTGGATGAGCTTCCTGGATCTTTGTCAGGTGACTCATCGAAGAGATATCCAGGGAGATCGATGTCTTCATGGACTTGAAATGTTGAGGCTTGGTCAGTAAATTGACTTTTAATCCTTTGTGTCAACTGTCTCAGGGGAGTGTCGGGATCATACCCTAGCCCGTGTGAAGTCTTTTCTACATGGCTGTAGAGTCTCTAATCTTCCTGCTGGCTTTTGGTCAAGACGGGCCCCAATGGCGTGAGAATACCACGTCCTTCTCCCAAACCGACTGGGTTTTGAGCGTCATGGCCCATTTTCTTCATAATAGCTTGTGCCACAGGACTATATAAACAAAGTTGAGGCATACCTTCATTTTTGGAAAGGTTCAGGCATGGAGTTTGATGAAGAAGCATCCGATCTATGGAAGAAGATCGGCTTTTCCTTTGCTGAAGTTACTGGAACAGGAAGCTGACGTAGGATCTTCTATGTCAGAAGTTATCTCCATTGGAGTAAGAGCAGGCTGAACTTGCTGAGTGTCAACTTGGCTTGACGATGTGTCGTCTTCTGGCTCTGAATCTGAATCCGTGTCGTGTATGATAGACACGAAAGAGACAACAAATTGGCCCCCAGGCTTTTGCTATGCCCTCTTCACTTTAGTCGTGATGACCAAAGGTTTTGAAGGTTTGAGGGAGATGATGAAGGGAGTTTAAATGCTCTCTTCGGATTTACCGGATGGTTTGTTTTCTTCCAGTGATTGTTGAGGAGCCTTGCCTTTATCTTTTTGGAGATTTTCGACAAAGGGTATTGTGTGCTTCTCCTCTTCTTCTTTCTCACCTTCATACATCTGTGAGTCTGCAAAGTGGACTTTTTTTACCTTTGAAGGGTTTTCTGTCCGCAAAGACTCGATGTATCATGCTATCGTCGC
The DNA here is from genome assembly GCA_012931725.1 of Litsea cubeba. Taxonomy (NCBI): domain Eukaryota; kingdom Viridiplantae; phylum Streptophyta; class Magnoliopsida; order Laurales; family Lauraceae; genus Litsea; species Litsea cubeba. Next base: position 62,273,115 of record CM022944.1, read on the forward strand.
CAACAAACTTGATGCATTGATGTAGAGTTGAAGGGACAACACCATTCTCGTGGATCCAGGGGCGTCCGAGAAGGATGTTGTAGCATGAAAGGGTTTTTATTGCATATACAGTGACCTCAGAGATAAGATCACCGATCTGCAACTTGAACCTAATTTTGCGGATAGGCCTTTGAGTACTCCCATCGTGTCCAAAGATAGATACAGATGTGTGGCTCAGCTGGCTGGGTGGGATGCCCAACTCTTCGAGAGCCGAAGTGGAGATGAGGTTGAGTGCAGAACCTGGGTCAATCTGAACTCTGTGCGTAGGCATTTCCTTGATGTACCCTGTGAAGTACAGGGGTCGGTTGTGCCTTGTTTCGCCAAGTAGGATGTCGTCCTTAGTGAAGGCGATGGTTGCACTGGCTACCTTTTGAGCCTAGAGGCATTCAATGCGTGATCCCTCTGTTTTTTTCTTTTCTCCCTTTAAGGAAGCTTCTGAGTTTTTGACCCGGTAGTCCATTTCAATTTGGAGGACTTGCAGGGCATGTTTGTCGACATCCTCATTCAGCTTTTGTAATTCTAAAATGAGATTATCACGAGTGCGTGGAGACATTCGGAATAAGTCTAGGATGTGCAGATGTGCAGGTATGTGCTTGAAATGTTCGATCAAGTCATACTTAAAAGCCTCCTTGGGGCCTGCATGTTCATCATTGTTGCCACTAAGGGCGCATACAACATCTTTTCCCGAAGGATTTACATAAGTAAATGAAGATTGATTGTAATTCTTGTGGTAGTCCCGGCCAGAGCGGGTGCCTCTACCAACTTCGAGAGCTTCTTGAGAAGGGTCTTCGTTTGGAAGATTGTCTTCAGGATCAAGAGACTGTCGTTTTTCATTTGCTGATGATGTATCTGCAGCAGAGTTGCCATCCTCGGTGATTGTGTTGCACGGAGCATTTTCCTGGAATAAGTCCTGAACAACATCCACCAACCTTTCTTCTTCGTTGACCAATTCATCGTCCCAAGCATCAATAGCTGGGGATTCTTCAGTCAGGAAGGTTGTGAGCTTTAAAGTCACAGTCTCAGGAGAAGAAACCTGAGAGGGTGCCGTCTCAGTGAAAGTCACGTGAGATGAGGTGGCTCCAGAGGATACATTGCTAGGCGTCGTCAGAATGTAAGTGATCTCATCAGACGATGTTTCGGAAGAGCTATAGTCCCGAATTATCACATTACAGGAAGCTCTAACAAGAGACGTTGCCTGATCGGAGTCAGACTCATCCTCGGATGTAAGAGGATCGTCTATCCAGCAATTTTCTCCATTTTCAGGAGTTAAGGGAGGATGTACCTGATGGTCTTCAGGGACTTCAGGCTCTGGATTGCGAGGAGGCTCGTTGACGCGTTCTGTTAGACCCTAAGTATTTGCAATTTGATGTCTTGCATTTGCATAACAGTCATATCATTAGGTTCATTTTCATTCCACATATTTCTTCTTGAAAATCATCTTTTAACTCAACCTACTCATGTTTTGATTTAAAACTTCTTTTTGGTTGATTTGAACCATGATTTTAATCATGTTTTTCTTGATGAAAACAATGCAAAAGGACACCCTTGAAATCTGAGTTTTTAATCATTTCAAAAAGTTCATTTCTCAAAACTTCAGATATTCAGAAAATTGACCTGACCAGTCTGTCGGTCAAGCCATCGGTCCCCATCGGTCGACCCACAAGTGAATCAAGGTGAACCGATAACTCCATCGGTTCTCATCGGTCAGCCTATCGGTTCACATCGGTTCACCGATAGTGCATAAAATCTCAGACCGAGACTCATCGGTTCCAAAAACAGACAGCACCTTTTTTCATGATCAGTGTGCTATCGGCTCGGCTGTCGGTTCGTCATCGGTCAACCGATGAAGGACGGTCAACCGACGAATGCAAAAGGGTCAGGAGAACTTTAAAAAATATGACCGTTGCATATGACCGTTGAGCCATCGGTCAACCGACAGCTAGTTATCGGTTGACCGACAGGCATCCGTTGGACCACTTTTTCTATAAAATACAAGTTCATTCCAAGAGAAAAGATGACGAGAATAGAGGCCATTGTTGGTGTTTTTGATGCCTAAGCAAAGGGAATGAACTAAGGAAGCTTGTGTGGTCCAAAGGAAAGCTAAAGCTTGATCTCAAGAATTTAAACTCTAGTAAGCTTTAATTTCCTTGCTCATATGTTTTATGCTTTGTCTAAACTATTGGTAAATGTTTTTAAGCATATAAACTATGATGTGTTGAATCCTCTACTTCCTTAATCTTTGATTTAAGTCATAGGATTCTTCACCTTGATTTCAAAACAAGTTTGTTTTATAAACTTTGTTAATCATGCATTGCCAAAATCCTTGATTTCTTTTATGTCATGATTCATTAACTTGTTTTGAATCTTTCCTTGTTGTTTTCATTCATTTAAACCCTTGTTGAATTGATTTGGTTTTGAAAACAACTTTGCACATGCATCACATGTTTAGACTAAATTATTTCATACAACTTGTGAACCCTTGTTTTATTATATCTTCTACAAGTTTGTATTTGGTACATGTGATTTGCATATTACTTCAATCATACCTTTTTATGTGCATTAATCTTTTAAATGCTTTTAGCATAAATTGATTGAGCCTTCATTTTCAACTTGATTGAAGTATTCACTCACACACTTCATGAGCATTCATCTTAGCATTACTCATAGTGTTGTGTGAGTTAGCTTTTCATTTTCATAGTCGCCTATTTAGAGGCAATTTCATTTGAGCTTAATTGTAATCTCTTAGAGTGTTTTGTCAAGACACTTTCTTTGAGAGTAATCATTTGCTTGTAAGGTTATTGCTTAGCCATATAAAAGCATAGTGTAAGGGTTGTTGTTTAGCCTAGAAAAACATCATTGTAAGGTTATTGCTTATCCTTGGAAAGCATCTTGTAGAGGTTATTGCTTAGCCTTTTGAAAAGCATAATAGTGGAAATCCGGTGGGGTGTTGGATACACAAGCCGGTAGTGGATGTAGGCATTGAGGCCGAACCACTATAAATCCTTGTGTTATGGTGATTGGGTTGTGGTGATTGATTTGTTTCTTTTCCGCATCTATTGTCATAATCATCACATGTGACTAGTTTATTTTAAAGAAATTAAAATTGGTCATAATTAGTCATTAAGTGTAGATCACCCTATTCAACCCCCCCCCCCCCTCTAGGGTTAAGATCCCGGACTTTCAATTGGTATCAGAACCTCGTGCTCTATATTAGGATCAAGTGTTTGGAACTCTTGATTAGGTGTAAAAACCTAGAGTTAAAACCCTAGTGTTGTGCTTCCATGAAAATCATTAGAATGGATTCCACTATTTTAGATTGTGTAGATACTTGTGTAGATTCTTCTAGACCACCAACTCTTCCATCTATTGGAGATACAAACTTTGGAATTAATGAATCCCAAGATGAATTAAAAGAAGAAGAAAATGAATATGAAGATGACCTTCAGCATGCTTATAATGAACTATATACATTGTTCCTAAAGCTTGATAAGAACAACAAAAGTTTGAAAGAAGAATCTAAAAGATTAAACAAGGAAATTGACACTTCAAAAGATGAACTTAGAGAGAAAGAAGAATTAATTCAATGCCTCGACTCTAAGTTCATGATCACTTTGCACAACCTATCAAATGCTCAAGATGAACTAAAAGAAATAAAATTAAGTCACAATGAGCTAAATAAAGAAAATATAAATCTAAAAGATACATTAAAAAGACAAGATGAGAACATTATCCATTTAGAATCCAAATTGAAAATTTCTAAAGATAATTTGTTAAATCTTCAAGATGAATTAAATGTATCTAAGATAAGTTGTGAAGGACTTACCAAAGAAAATTCAACTCTAAGTGATCATATAAAAAATCAAGTTGAAGACATTGTCAACCTTGAATCCAAGTTAATAACCACCAAAGAAAATTTATCCAATACTCAAAGTAATATAAAAACTTTACAACTTGGATCTAATGTCAATGAACTCAAACTTGAATTAAAACTTGCTTATGAAAAGGTAAACAAGTTTAATGGAATTGGAATTGAACTTACAAAAGTTAAACTTGAAAACTCACTTCTTAAAAATCAAGTCACTCAACTTGAAACTCACAAACAAAAGTATGAGTGCAAATTTACCCAAGGAGAAGAGAAATTTGAAAAATTATTTAGATTGGGTAAATCACAAAGAGATAGGACGGGTCTTGGATTCAATAAGTATATTACACATGACCCAAATTTCACCAACACATTTGTGAGAGGTGAGTCCTCATTCTCATGCACTCAATTCCCATTGCCCAAAACAAAATGTCATTATTGTGGTAATGAAGGGCATTTCAAATTTGAGTGCAAATTAAGAAAAAGTCATTTGTCCAATTCCATCTATGAACCTAAAAATGGAAAATCTAGTTCTATGATGGTTAAGGCATCTGAATCAAAGGAAGATTCTAGAAAGTTCAAACAAGTCAAACCATTTCAACAAGAGTCTTCAAAGATAGATTTTAAAAAGACCAAACAAGAAAAGATTGGTCAAAACAAATCTATCAATAAGAAACCTCACACCTTCCCTCCATTAACCTTGGAAATGAAAGAACTTTTGAAAAAGGTTGAAAGATTAAAATTAAAATTCAAAAGACAAAAAGAGGGAGGAAAAGCTAAAAGAAATGAGAAGAACAAAAAGAAAGTTGAACACCAACTACCAAAGACTAATCATCAATCTAAGCATAAAGTTGTCAAAACTCAAAGATATGATGTCAAGTCTAAAAGAAACCTATATTTATCTCCTATAGTTGGTGAGATCTCAACCATAGGCTCAAAGGCTCAAAACCTTAGATGGATACCTAAGGTTAGGCTATTAGAAAAATACTAAGGCCTACTAATTAGATTAGACCAACTCACTCTCTTAAGTTACATGTCTAGTTGGTCCTAAGTCTATATGGTTCAATCTTTCTGGGTATTTTCTATATGTTTAGAATTTCAAATTGTTTGTAAATTAATTTTTGAAAACGCATTTTTGGACCCAAAAGGTACTTGATATGGAAATGCATGTGTTTGATCAATTTAAATCTAAAATTTTGATGATCTAAAAATTGTTCTTCATAAGTTAAATCAATCATAAAACACACTAAGCAATGATCATTAGCTAAGAAGGCTAATTCAGTGGATTAGCCCACTTTTCTACATCTATCGGTCGACCGATACTTAAGTCATCGGTGGACCGATGAAGCAGTGCTTCGATTAAAAACCCTGCGCGCAGAAATCTTCCTTTCTGTTCTGTTTCTTCCTGCTTCGTCTCCAAAGCCCTAGGTTGCTGTGTCTGCTGGTTCTCCTTCTCCAAGAGTGAGATCCTCATTCATTTTCAAATGTTGATCATTAGCAATCATCGATTGGGCATCCTCCGAATCTGATTTCAATGTCAGAAGCCTGCACTGTTCATCTTCTTGGCTGCTGTGCGTGACTGATTCCCTCTCCAAAACGTGAAGACGCTCTGTGCAAACTTCTCCAAGATCCTAAGAGAACTACTGAGCTTCAGCCAAGACTCCCAAGCTCTCAAAAACATGGTCGGTCTCTCCAAGCTGTTGTGCTCCATTTTGAGAAACCCAACCACATGTGTCTTATTCAGATTTGATCATCTGTCCTTGTTCCCCTTCCAAGGTTGATTCATGTAACATTGAATTCAATCTTCCTAAAATCTTAGTCCACAATCATTCTCTAAAAATTTCAAATCTTTCTATCGTATCCACACTGTGCACACCAAGTATCTGTGATAATGCCTCCTAGAACCAAGAAGGATACTCCTAGGCACCCTATAAAGATGGGAAAGGCCACAGCCTCTTCTAGCAGACCTATAGAAGATAGTGGGAATGAAAGCTCATCTCCATCACCCCCTCCTCCTTCAACCAATTTGAGACTTGACTCAAATATCTTACAAAGTCTTCAAAGGAGGAATGTTGTAGTTGAGAGAAGGACTATCGTGGAAAAGATTACTTCCATGGGTTTCGACTTAAGCAATGTGCTTGGTCAAGTGGGTTGGGAGAGGATACTTCTGTGGGGTGATATTGCATACCCTTCAATAGTTAAATTCTTGTATGCATCTATCACAAGCACAAATGACTCTATCAATGCTTGTTCTTTTACCATTTCCTTTATGGATAGAGATGAAGTATTCACACCTCAAAGAATAGGACTGATAATGGGGATTCCTTGTACTCCTACGGGAGTAACATATGTGACTGATACACCTTCTGAGGATGAGAGGATCAAAGCCACCATTGACATATGTGGCTTCAACTGTCAGTGGGATCAAAAGAAACACCATCTAACCATTAGTTCCCTAACTCCAATCAATAGGATTATTCACAATCTTTTCACATACAATGTGTATCCTAGAGGTGGAAATAGGACTGAGCTTACAGCTTTCATGGTTAGTATCCTGTCTAAGGTAGTAACTGGCACTCCCATCTGTCTACCCTCTCTCATTTGCCATACAATTATCAAGTTTCGAAACTCATTGGCACAAAAGAATGCCATTCCATATGGGTACTTGATGACTCAGATTGCTCTTCAGCTTCGTATTCCTATACCTACTGGAGAAAGCTCCATTTTCAAAGCTCCATTCTCCGTAACCAATCTGAATCAAATGAATCTCATCCCAAATCCTCACATCCCCATAGCAGAAGATCCTCCCCTGGCACAAGAGCCTCCCTTAAGACATGAGATACCAAGATCTCCAGCTCCTCCTGCTCAGGCTTCATCTTCAAGGCAGACTGCTGGTCCTTCTACCCCTGGCACATCTTCTGATTGGCAAGCAGCCGTGGAAAGAGATATAGCTTACTTGAAGAGGAAACAGAAGAAACAATCAAAGACAATGAGCAAAATGTTCAAGTACCTCTCTAAGATCTCAAAGAGCTGTAGAAGAGATGACGTCGCTAGATCACCATCTCCATCTCCTCCATCTCCAGAGTCTGACTAGGATTTAACTTTCCCTGTCACCACATTTTGTGATTCAATTGGTGTATTAATGGTGGTGTGCTTTTTGTATTGGGAAAAAGGCTGGATAATCAGTTTAGACTTTGTCATTTAAACTTCTATTTTCAGTTAATGGATGGTTATGTTTATGTCTATGTCATTTGTTAAAGTGTAAGACTTTTAAAAAAATCTTTATATATTGAATGACATCTTTTGATCCATGTGCCATCTACATAAGTTTTTTTTTGTTGTTGTTGTTTCTTTCCTTCACATTGAAGATATCAAAATTATGCTATGAGAAAGGTATATGTTTGCATGGGTATTGTTTGCAGACTATTTAGCAATTTGATGTCAATGGGGGAGAAGAAGAAGAAACATAAAGAAAAGACTAAGTGGGAAATGAAGACTAAAGAAGATAAAGAGGAGTTGAAGCAAGGACACCATTGCTAGAACAATGGGGGAGAGCAAGAACATTGGGGGAGAAAAGAAGGAGCAGATAATGAACAATGGGGGAGAGCAAGAACATTGGGGGAGCTGAAGTAAGAAGAAGTGAATTGGACAAATGGTGATGAGTTGATAGTTTTAATGAGTGGTTGTGTGTTATTTGCCATCAAATTGCAAAGGGGGAGATTGTTAGACCCTAAGTATTTGCAATTTGATGTCTTGCATTTGCATAACAGTCATATCATTAGGTTCATTTTCATTCCACATATTTCTTCTTGAAAATCATCTTTTAACTCAACCTACTCATGTTTTGATTTAAAACTTCTTTTTGGTTGATTTGAACCATGATTTTAATCATGTTTTTCTTGATGAAAACAATGCAAAAGGACACCTTTCAAATCTGAGTTTTTAATCATTTCAAAAAGTTCATTTCTCAAAACTTCAGATATTCAGAAAATTGACCTGACCAGTCTGTCGGTCAAGCCATCGGTCCCCATCGGTCGACCCACAAGTGAATCAAGGTGAACCGATAACTCCATCGGTTCTCATCGGTCAGCCTATCGGTTCACATCGGTTCACCGATAGTGCATAAAATCTCAGACCGAGACTCATCGGTTCCAAAAACAGACAGCACCTTTTTTCATGATCAGTGTGCTATCGGCTCGGCTGTCGGTTCGTCATCGGTCAACCGATGAAGGACGGTCAACCGACGAATGCAAAAGGGTCAGGAGAACTTTAAAAAATATGACAGTTGCATATGACCGTTGAGCCCATCGGTCAACCGACAGCTAGTTATCGGTTGACCGACAGGCATCCGTTGGACCACTTTTTCTATAAAATACAAGTTCATTCCAAGAGAAAAGATGATGAGAATAGAGGCCATTGTTGGTGTTTTTGATGCCTAAGCAAAGGGAATGAACTAAGGAAGCTTGTGTGGTCCAAAGGAAAAGCTAAAGCTTGATCTCAAGAATTTAAACTCTAGTAAGCTTTAATTTCCTTGCTCATATATTTTATGCTTTGTCTAAACTATTGGTAAATGTTTTTAAGCATATAAACTATGATGTGTTGAATCCTCTACTTCCTTAATCTTTGATTTAAGTCATAGGATTCTTCACCTTGATTTCAAAACAAGTTTGTTTTATAAACTTTGTTAATCATGCATTGCCAAAATCCTTGATTTCTTTTATGTCATGATTCATTAACTTGTTTTGAATCTTTCCTTGTTGTTTTCATTCATTTAAACCCTTGTTGAATTGATTTGGTTTTGAAAACAACTTTGCACATGCATCACATGTTTAGACTAAATTATTTCATACAACTTGTGAACCCTTGTTTTATTATATCTTCTACAAGTTTGTATTTGGTACATGTGATTTGCATATTACTTCAATCATACCTTTTTATGTGCATTAATCTTTTAAATGCTTTTAGCATAAATTGATTGAGCCTTCATTTTCAACTTGATTGAAGTATTCACTCACACACTTCATGAGCATTCATCTTAGCATTACTCATAGTGTTGTGTGAGTTAGCTTTTCATTTTCATAGTCGCCTATTTAGAGGCAATTTCATTTGAGCTTAATTGTAATCTCTTAGAGTGTTTTGTCAAGACACTTTCTTTAAGAGTAATCATTTGCTTGTAAGGTTATTGCTTAGCCATATAAAAGCATAGTGTAAGGGTTGTTGTTTAGCCTAGAAAAACATCATTGTAAGGTTATTGCTTATCCTTGGAAAGCATCTTGTAGAGGTTATTGCTTAGCCTTTTGAAAAGCATAATAGTGGAAATCCGGTGGGGTGTTGGATACACAAGCCGGTAGTGGATGTAGGCATTGAGGCCGAACCACTATAAATCCTTGTGTTATGGTGATTGGGTTGTGGTGATTGATTTGTTTCTTTTCCGCATCTATTGTCATAATCATCACATGTGACTAGTGTATTTTAAAGAAATTAAAATTGGTCATAATTAGTCATTAAGTGTAGATCACCCTATTCACCCCCCCCCCCTCTAGGGTTAAGATCCCGGACTTTCACGTTCTTGCTCTTGTTCTAGAGCGAGTCGCTGTAAGATCCTTGCATATCCTTCAAGATCAGGCATGGGAGCCGGATCTTCTTCTTCATCAACTCTTTGTGGCTCAACATGGTTGATTTCCACTGGAGTAATGAGAGGTGCTGGGTCAGCAGCATTTTCTTGTACAGCTTTTTGTTCTTCTTCATCATCAGGCCAGGATCCTTGTGGCTGTAGGGGGTTATACCAGATTACTGGCATAAGATGAGACTCAGGAACCCATTCTTCATCAGAAAGATATTCTCCTGTTTCAAGGGACTCTTCCCACTCATCGGTGTAGTTGGATTCGAATCCATCATCGGTGTCGCTGGCCTCGTATCCATCAATGGAGAATCCAACTACCGAATTGCAAGAGTATGATGCCCCCTGCGTGGCTTCTTTGAATTGAGGTGGCATGAAATCACTGAGAGTGAATTTTCTTACCCCCTTTGAAGTCTCTGGAAGGGACGTTTTTTGTTGCCTCCAGTGAAGCGGTAGAGGAGGCCTCTGCCTTTTCTTGGACTTCTTGTTTTGGCTGGGTCTTCTCTTGCCGTTTGAGCTTGAGGATATGTTTCCTAGCCTGCCTTCGCTGTTGAGTTGTAGGCTTTGTTTTCACGACCTCCTAATTTTTATCGTCCAGGAGATCGGGATGTACCCATATGGGTTGTCCATCTGGTGTCGGATAAGGAACCAGTTCTTCGGACGCTTGGATTGTGTTTATCACCTTGAAGGAAGTAGTGTTCTTCTTCTTCGGTGATTTTGGAGTTTGTCCACATGACACCATCATGACACCATGTTGACGGAGGCAGACCCATAGTTTTTGTCGAAGGTGATGACTCCGTTTTTCCACATCTCGTTTATTTTCTCCCCCACAACGAATCATTGATTGAGAGGATGCGAGATCATCTGGTGGTATGGACAGTACCGAGGATCGTTGGTTTTGCCAACATCACCCGAACTTTTGGGTTAAGGCAAAGTGAGCTTGCCGTTTGACACGAGAGCCCCGAAGAGTTCATTAACATCTTCATCAAACGGGTATTTTTTTTCTATTCGCTCTTTGAAAGCATCAGAGAGTTCGGGTCTCTTACCAGCAGCTTTGTTTTCAGCGTTCTTTGGTGGCTGAGGAGCTGACTTGGTCTGCACACTGAGGACCTCTTTTTTCTTTGTTTTTGAGGTTGCAATGGCTGTTGGCTCTTTTCTTGATGATTTCTGACTGTTGAGTTCTTTAATCACCATTTCAGCTTCCATGGAAGCTTCTAGGAGTTCTCCTAGGTTCTTTGATTTGTTGCCGATGATCATGGAGCGGATTCTAGCTCTCATATTGTTTTGACAAATGTCGACTAGCGACGCTTGTGGGAATATATCAGAGCATTTGTAGGCCATTGCTTTCCACTTGTGAATGAAGTCATATGTTGACTCATTCTCCCCCTGTTTTAGGCTGCATAGCTGAGCCATAGTAGCAGGATGATCCTCACCTTTGAAGTGAGTCAAGAAGCGTGTCTCTAGCATGGCCCAGTTTTGGATGGAGTCCTCCGGCAAAGTGGAGTACTTGTCGAAGTCCGTACCTTTTAGGGTACTTGCAAAGAGGAGGATCTTGAGTGCATCTTGATCTGCGATAGCTCCCGTTAGGATCTTGATGTGGATGACATGCTGTCTGGCTGATCCTTTCCCCGTATATGTTTGGAGAGTAGGATGCTTGAATTTTGTGGGGAACGTGACCGAGTCCATCCATAAGGGATATGGTGGCTAGATCCCATGCTCCTTGAGTATCCTCTTCTTTTGCTTTTGCGAGGATACTGTCTACGTCGTTTTTGGTAAGGGCACGTGACTCATTTTCTTCTCCATTTTCCTCGTTATAGTGATGATTCCGAGGAGGTTCATTGTTCGCCTGATTTCTGAAGGCGAGGAGAAGGTTTTCCATCAGAGTTTCAATCCTCTGTTGGCCTTGTTCCAACTGCTGGATGCGTGTGAGCGCATCATCCTGAGGTGGATTGCGAGGTGGTGGGTCAGAATTTGTTGCCAGGACGTTCATCCCTCGAGATTCGAACGAAGAAATTGTCCTGGTGACTGAGCTGGGGCTCATTCTTTTTTATGAAGGGCTTGAGGAAGGATCACTCCGCCGTCCTTGGCTTGAAGGGGCAGGAGATTCTTTTAAATGTCTTCTTGTCCTGGAGACGCTGCGGGTCATCGGACGTCGGACATGGATTTTGGTTGCTGACTTTTGGCATCTTCTGGTTTTTCCAACCATATGGACAGAAGCAACTTGGTGGGGTCTTTCTTTTTCGTCCCATTTGTGAGAGACTGGAAGTGTAGGATGCTGAGTCCTCTGCTTCTTTAATCTCTTTTGTCGATACGACGCACGGCGGCATATACGACGAGCAATTTGAGCTTCGGTCAGCTCTGGCTGGGCTTTGACAATGAAGGATGTGCTCCCTCGGGCGCAGCAGCCAAGCCTGTCTTCTTTGTAGCTAGGCAAGGACAGGATGCGAACCCGGTCCTTCGCCTGTTGCAGCGAAGCTTTGAATTTTTCGAGTTCGGCCCCCGTACATACGAAGGGTCGAACCGAAGGATTGTAGGCCTTAGCAGGTGCTTGCAGAGGCCTTGTGATGCATGATTTGATTTTGGACTTGTAAGAACAAGCCGGCTCATGCTGGGCTGACTTGGGAGTCAGGTTGAAGATGGGTCTCTCCTCTTTCATGTAAGCAAGAGGGTAGAACTGGTTCTCCTTGACTGGGGCCAGGTATGCTGGATTGGTGATGTTTGGGACCTTCGTTGTTTTGGTGAAGGTCTTGGGGACCAAGTATTGGAATAGACCTGGTTGCTTGCGGGTCGAGGCTTCGTGGGGGTGCCACGGGCTTCGGGGTTTTTGGTGCCCACCTTTGGTGTCATGGTAGTGACACGTTGAGAGGCGAGCTTCTGCTTCTTGGAAGGAGCAGTTTGTTCCTCGGGAAGTGGGAATGGTCCCAGCGTCCCAAAGACGATAGTCCGGGGAGTTGAGGTCGACCCGGAGTTCAGAGAGTTGCCGAAGGAGTTGACGCTTCGGCAGCTGATGGGGCGCTTGTAGGTGCGCGTGGTTTGCTTCTGTTTAAGCATGAGCTAGTGCTTGTTCTCATCGAAAGTAATGGTTAGCGAAGCTGCCATTGTTAGTTTTCGAGAAATTTTTGAAAGAAGACCACATCCATTAGTAATCACAAGAATATAATGATCATAAATGGGGAGCTCTATGGTTTTGTCTTTTTAAATCGCTAGAGGGATATGACCCAAGCAATATGAAGAAGGCAAAAAGCCATTAATGGTACAATTGTTCTGATCGCAAGTATGGTGAGCCCAGAATGAGCGTCCCAGTGACTGCTAGAAGCAATTGTGAACCTAAATTCGACTTATCGAGAAGTAGAGCTTGCTCGATGTAAGAAGAATATAAGGTTGAAGTTACAAATGTGCCGGTCGCGAATATAGTAGACCCTGAAAGGGCGTGCTAGTACTGTTAGACACAAATGTTTGGAGACCGCATCCATGAGATGAGATTCTCAGTTTTGAAAGGTCAAGATTGGATTCATCAAAGAGAGTGGATGGTATTCTGATCCAAATACGGGCTCAATGATTTCCGCGAGCGCCTGTACCCAAAAGAGAAGGAACCATAATTTTTCGGATCTGAACCCAAAAAATGACGAAAGTTTTTTTTTAAAGGCCAAGATCGGGTTCATCAAAGAGAGCAACAGGCATTCCAATCTGAACACTGCTCAACGATTTCCGCGAGCGTCAGTGCTTAGAAGGGAGGAGACCAAAATTTATCCGATCTGAACCCAAAACTGACGGAGGTTTTTATTTTTTTATTTTTTTTAAAGATTTTTTTTTAATTTTTTTTATTTTAAGATTTTTTTAAAAAAATAATTTTTTTCATTATTTTTTTAGAGATTTTTTCTTTAAAAAAAATCTTTTTTTTATTTATTATATTTTTTATTTTAATATTTCTTTTGAAAAATCTTTTTTTTATATTTTATTTTATTTATTATTTTAAAATTTTTATTTTGAAATTTTTTATTTAAAAGAAGAGAGAGTACACATAGGCCTTCTTATCCGATTTTATGAAATCTCGATTGATAGAATTGCCCCCAAGTAAGGGTAGGATTACTTAATGAATGATGGACCGCGCTCCTGCTCGGTTCTACCGAGGTCGGCGGACGTGGGAGTCCGTCGGGTCCGACCCTTTCGTAACCGGGGGGCAAGGGCGTGCATCAACATTTCTTTTTTTTGTGTGGGTGTGCCAGATTTTCTATTTTACTCGGAATTGCAAGTGGTGATCCGGAGATCAACCTTCACAAGTAAAAAGGAAATCAACTTCTTTCAAATTTTCCATTGCACATATATTTAAGAAAAGAGACATTTTCTTGGTTTGCCGTGAAAGGCGATTTTTTTGGCATTTATAGCCGATTTTGGCGTTTATAGCCGATTTACAATCCTTATCAATAATGAAAGACAAGAGTTGTGATTTTTTTCTCTTTAAAAAAAATACAAACTACAATGAAAAGCAAGAAAAGGAGGATCTAACTTCTCAGGAGATTGTGGGGGACCCGTTTAGATTGACGGTCGCAAGCCATATGTGGGCTTCGCCATCATCCATGCAGATGAGAACAGAGGATGCTATTGATTCGCTTGGCTTGGCTATAACCTCAGGTTTTTTAGAGAACAAAGACCAAAAGAAGGTCCTATGTCCAATAAAAAGCCGAGTAGACGGGCTGAAAAGCCACGTCTAAACCATTGGAGGCAGAAGGAGAAGGCAAGGACCTTGGGGGGGGGGGGGGGTACCCCCCAAGGGACTTTTGTCACCTTGTAGCGGTGGTTGGTGTAGAACTTCCGCAGAGTTTTCTCTCTTTTTCTTTCTCTGGATTTCTGTGCTTGTTTCTTGATTTCTGTCTGCTGTTGTCTGTCTGTGTGTTTGTGATTATCCTTTCTTCTTGGAGAGCTCTCCTATTTATAGGCTTTTAGGTAGCCATTTAGAAGGGTTTATGAGCCTTGATTGTCATAAAGCTACATAAAGGGAGGAGTTACAAAATTGAATTCTGTTGGAATTTGTAAGGGATTGAGAGAGAGAGAATTGTAGAGGGGAAGGGCTGTAGACAGAATTTATCTTCTATTCTATTTTTACATCAAGTTGGTGCTTGATGTCTGGGGTTTGGTGATCCTATCTGTTGGTGCAGATAAATTGTAAAGGGAGTCGGTGCTTCCTAGATAGTTGGTGCTATCTGAAACTAAGGGTTGGTGCTCTTTGTCGTTGGTGCGACTAAATAAGATTCAGATCTGTCCCGGATTGGTGTTCGGACAGTCTTTGAACCGTGGACGTAGCCTTTCGGTGAACCACGTTAAATCTGGTGTCATTGTGTGATTTGACTTGTTTTTGTTGTTGAATTGGACCTGTTTTTAGAAATCACTGATTCACCCCCCCCCCTCTCAGTGATCGCGGTATCCAACAATTGGTATCAGAGCGAGGTTCCCTTGATCAGTTTAATACGCTAAGGGTGATCTCTTGTCAAATCACATGGCAGTCAATACAGGGAATATGAAAGCACCTCTGTTTGATGGTTCTAATTACTCCTTTTGGAAGATTAGGATGCAAGCCTTCATCAAATCTCTTGGCTATGATGTTTGGGAGGCTGTCAGAGCCGGTTACAATGCTGCCACCGTACCCAATGATACAGCATCGAAGAAGTTGGCAGACAACGACTCCAAGGCGCAGAATGCACTCTTTAGTGGCCATTGTGGACAGCGAGCTTGTCAAAGTAATTGCATGCAAAACAGCCAAGGAAATTTGGGACAAGTTGCAAAGCATACATGAAGGTGATGAGAAGATTAAAGAAGCCAAATTGCAAACTCATCGCTCTCAATTCGAGTCTCTTCGCATGGAGGAAAGCGAGAATGTTGACTCGTATATGCAACGAGTGAATGAAGTCACGAATGACATTCGTGGACTAGGGGAGGAGATTAAAGAGCCGGTCATCGTCAAAAAGGTTCTAAGATCTCTTCTTCCCCGGTTTGATTCAAAAGTCTCAGCCATCGAAGAAGCCAAAGATCTGAATGCATTTTCCATGGATGAATTACATGGTTCTCTAACTGCCTATGAGATGCGCATAGGAAAGACGTCTTCATCTGATAAAGAAGCGGCCTTCAAAGTTCAGAAAAAGGCAAAAGAGACTGCTGGTCATGATGTTGATTCTGATGATGATGAGCTTGAGGCTCAATTTGTTAGAAAGTTGAAGAAAGGAAGCAATGGCAAGTACAAAGGGAAGCTACCCTTTAAATGCTTCAATTGTGGAGGTATTGGTCACTTTGCTGCGAAGTGTCCCCTAAAAGAAGACAATGATAATGACTCTTATGCTGAAAAGAGTAAAGGAAAGAGAAATTTCAGAAAAAGGGGCAAAGCTAAAAACTTTCTATGTCAACAAGATGACAGCACGTCTGAAACTTCAGACGATGATGAATCAACCGAAGCTCTCTTCATGGTCACTGTTGAAGAAGAAGAAGAGCTAGATCCGGAAGAGGATGAGGAGGCTGAAGTCAATCTTGAAGAGGAACTCATAGCTGCACTTGAGGAGCTAAGCATGGAACGCAAATCAAGTAAGAAAAATCTGAAACTTCTCCATGAATCTGAAAGTTCTATTATTGCTTTGAAAACTCAAGTAGAAGAATATAAAAGAATGGTAGAAGTCCTTGAAAACCAAATAAGTATCAAAAAGGAAGAGGCTATGAAACTTGAAACTGAGATCGCTAGAGCAAAGGCTGAAAATTTGGAAAATAGCAAAAAACTCAAAGCGCTCCAAGCGATTGAAGGGACTATGAAACTCAATGAACTACTGAAAGTTCAAAGACCTGCCCACTTCAGATTTGGTCTAGGATTTGAGAAAGGTGAATCCTCTAAGATTGCACCTCCTAAAAAGAAAGAGCTTGTGAAGCAAGTCACTGCACCTTCTAACTCTATGAAGCCCACTCAACCTAGAAAGGAGTCCATTCCTGTTAGAAAGGTAATGAAGATTAACCAGCCACAAAGAAGATACAAATTCTATGGTTATTGCTTTCATTGTAATATGTTTGGACATAAAAGAGCTGATTGCAAATTCTATGTAAGAAACAGTCCATTTGTGACTAGGAATCCTTTTTCAATCCTAAGTAGCCACAAAATTGAGTGCTATATGTGTCATAATTATGGACACTTGGCTAGGGATTGTAGGTTGCATATTGCTAACAAATTTCAGGTTGAAAAGAAACCCAAGTTAGTCAAGGCTTGGAGAGCAAAGCAAAGTGCAGAAAGTCCCAAAGAATCTCTCATTGTGCAAATGGCATTCAATGCACAAAAGAAGGCAGCACCATGGGTCCTTGATAGTGGTTGTTCAAGCCATATGACTGGTGATAAAGAGAAATTCATCAAATTACAGCACTATGAAGGCGGTTCAGTGAAGTTTGGCAACAATGATGGTGCCAAAATCTGCGGAAAAGGTGTTATTCAGCTTATGGCAAACAAGATCAGATTGGAAGAAGTCTTATATGTGTCTGGATTGAGACACAACCTGCTTAGTGTGAGCCAGATCTGTGACAAGGGTCACGAAGTTATCTTCACAAAGAATGGGTTTTCCATCAAGAAGAGTAGCAACGGCAAAACAGTGGCAACTGGATCAAGAACTGCTGGAAATCTCTATACATTGTCAGATGGAGCTGAAAAGACCTGCTTGATGAGTCGGACAGAGGAAAGTTGGTTGTGGCACAAACGCCTTGGGCATCTAAACTTTGATAACATGTCAAAGATTTGCAATACCAAGGCTGTAAGAGGCATGTCTACAGTTGAAAAGCCTTCCAATCCCATTTGCGACTCTTGCCAAAAGGGAAAGCAAACGAGGGTTATGTTCAAGTCAAAGGAGCATCATTCCAAGAAACCTCTTGAGCTAGTGCACACTGATCTCTGTGGACGGATGCGAACTCAAAGCACCAATGGAGATAAGTATTTCATGTTATGCATTGATGATTATACTCGTATGACATGGGTATTGTTTCTTAAGCATAAGCATCAAGCACTTGATCGTTTTAAAGTGTTTAAAGCACAGGTTGAAAATCAATTGGAAAAACGTATCAAGATTTTAAGGTCTGATCGTGGAGGCGAGTTCACATCTGAAGAGTTCACTAAATATTGTGAACATCATAGCATTCAAAGACAGTACTCAGCCCCTAGAACTCCACAGCAAAATGGAGTTGTGGAACGGAAGAATCGCACCGTACAAGAGATGGCTCGTACGATGCTAAGTGAAAGCAAGATGGCTGACAAGTATTGGAAAGAGGCAATTCATACGGCTGTATACATTCAAAACCGATGCTTGATCAGGCCACATGAAGACAAAACTCCCTATGAGCTATGGTTTGGAAGAAAAGCAACAGTCAAGCACTTCAAAGTCTTCGGCAGCAAGTGTTACATCAAGCGGCTCGAACAAAATCCGGGCAAATTTGAAGAGAGAGCTGACGAAGGTATATTTCTGGGTTACTCCTCTACTAGCAAGGCATATAGATGTCTTAACAAAAGAACCAGAAAAATCATAGAAAGTGCTGATGTGAGAATAGATGAGAATATTGAACCAAAGAATGCAACTCATAATGACAGTCCAGTTTATGAGGACTCGAGTGCGATTGATGATGAGATGGCTGAATCTAATGATTCTGAGAAATCAAAGGATGACTCAGAAGATACTTCACCTAAGAAGCACAGCACTTGGGTAGAGCAACACCCTAAGGATCAAATCATTGGAGATCCTAAGGCAGGCGTTCAAACTAGACAAAGTGTAGTTAGCAATTACTCACTTGTGTCCACCATTGAACCCAAGACTGTGGCTGAAGCCAGTCTCGATGAAAGTTGGTTGAAATCTATGCATGAGGAGTTGGAGCAAATTGAGAAGAACTCCACATGGGAACTTGTTCCTAGACCTACTGATAAGAATGTTATTGGTACTAAATGGGTCTTTCGGAATAAGCTGAATGAAGATGGTTAAGTCATTAGAAACAAAGCAAGGTTGGTTTGTAAAGGCTATGCTCAAGTTGAAGGCATAGATTTTGAAGAGACCTTTGCACCGGTAGCTCGTCTGGAAGCTATTCGTATGTTTCTTGCATTGGCAGCATACAAAACCTTCAAGGTATTTCAGATGGACGTAAAGTCAGCTTTCTTGAATGGTTTACTTGAAGAAGAAGTCTACATTGAGCAACCTGATGGTTTTCTCATCAGCAAAAATTCAGATCTAGTGTGCAAGTTGAAAAAGGCTCTTTATGGACTGAAACAAGCGCCAAGGGCATGGTATGCAAGGCTGGATCTCTATCTCCGCAAGATCGGTTTTGGAAAAGGACTTGTTGATAGCAATCTATATGTCAAAACTGAGTTAAGCAAACAGCTGGTTGTCATTGTTTATGTTGATGACATAATCTTTGGTGGCAATGATGAGGAGATGTGCAGGAATTTTGCTGAAGAGATGAAGAAAGAATTTGAGATGTCAATGCTTGGAGAACTAAAGTTCTTTCTTGGTTTACAAGTTCAGCAGCTGAAACATGGTATCTTCATATCACAGATGAAATACATCAAGGAAATGCTGAAGCGATTTAACATGGAAGACAGCAAGCTAGTGAGCACACCAATGTCAACGAACACGAAGCTTAGCAAAGATGATAAGGCCTCGTCCGTTGATCATACCACCTATCGCTCTATGATAGGAAGCTTGCTCTACTTGACTGCTACAAGACCAGATCTTCTACAAGCAGTATGTATGGTTGCACGTTTTCAAGCAGCACCAACTGAAACGCACCTTACAGCAGTGAAACGAATCTTTCGATATCTGAAAGGTACTATGGAGCTTGGTATCTGGTATCCCAAAGGAAAATCCTTCACTCTTGTTGCATATTCTGATGCCGATTGGGCTGGATGCGTAGATGATCGCAAGAGTACTAGCGGCGGCGCATTTTATCTTGGAGAAAGATTAGTTGCTTAGCATAGTAAGAAGCAAGACTCAGTATCCCTTTCGACAGCGGAAGCGGAATATATTACATCGGCAACTTGTTGTACGCAAGTGTTATGGATGCGGCAAATGCTCTCTGATCTAGGAGTTCCTACAACGGATCCTACGCCAATCCTATGTGACAACACGAGTGCAATTCATATATCTAAGAATCCTGTTCAGCACTCTCGAACAAAACATGTAGCAATTCGTTATCATTTTCTTAAAGATAAAGTTGCTGATGGAGAGGTCAAGTTGGAATATGTTCCAACAACTGAGCAAGTGGCTGATATTTTCACGAAACCTCTGCCAAAGGAAGTCTTCGAGTATCTCCGGAAAAAGTTAGGAGTTACTCACTCTCCTAAACCGTAGGAGTTGTGCTTGAAAGGGGGAGCAATGCATTCATTGTATATCCTATTCGCTCCTCGGTTTGGTCCCTTTGGACTTGTTGTCAAAGGGGGAGAGATGTTATGCTATGATAGCAAGGAGAGATGTTATGCTATGAAAGCTAGGGGGAGATTGTTGAAAATGCATGGTTGATATTTCAGAATTTCAGAATTGGTTCCAAGTAAGTTTTGAAAAGAACTTGGAAGAGCTGCAAGCTGGAGTTGAAAGTGTTGAAGTTCCAGTAGTGTTGCCAACAATTCCAAAGGGGGAGATTGTTGGAATTTGAGATGACTTGAGTAGTTTTTGATGAATTGAAGAATTAGTATCTCAAGTATTGATTTGAGTTGGAATTCTTGTCAACACATTGTCACAAACATGATGTTAATAAGCTGGTATTGATAGAGCTGAAGAGAAGAAACAGAATTGAAACAGTCAGGAATTAAGAATTCCTGATGCAGAGCACGCGGTCGACCGGGCTCTTCATGCGGTCGACCGAGCAAGAAGAAACCTGCAGAAAACAGTTTCAGGTAGCTCTCAGTTATTTTCGTGACACAGTGTGTCTTCGGTCGACCGGGACCCCAGGATGTCGACCGAGCTCGAAATTGTCTGTTTTCCAGTCAGTGTCTTCGGTCGACCGAGCAAGCCATGATGTCGACCGAGCACGGGAACCAGAGTTGCGCAGAATTAGAAGTTTTGCACGAAAATTCAGCACTCTTATCTAATTTGTTTGGGACTCTTTCTAAACGAATTGTAGCCTATTTTGAACACTCTTAAGGGTTACTATAACCTATATAAAGGCATGTATGGGTCGTTCTAAAGACACACCAGAAGAGAAGAGTTTTAGAGAGAAAATAGAGAGAGTTTTGGAGAGAAGAAGAGTGCTGGTGTGTGTTGTTGTGTGCTGATGTGGTGACGTTTTCTACAGCAATTGTGGACGAGATTATGCTCTAGAAGATGGTGATTCGTCCATGAGTTAAGTGTCTCTCTGTTTATGCTTTATTTTCAATTTGTAAGGGATTGAGAGAGAGAGAATTGTAGAGGGGAAGGGCTGTAGACAGAATTTATCTTCTATTCTGTTTTTACATCAAGTTGGTGCTTGATGTCTGGGGTTTGGTGATCCTATCTGTTGGTGCAGATAAATTGTAAAGGGAGTCGGTGCTTCCTAGATAGTTGGTGCTATCTGAAACTAAGGGTTGGTGCTCTTTGTCGTTGGTGCGACTAAATAAGATTCAGATCTGTCCCGGATTGGTGTTCGGACAGTCTTTGAACCGTGGACGTAGCCTTTCGGTGAACCACGTTAAATCTGGTGTCATTGTGTGATTTGACTTGTTTTGTTGTTGAATTGGACCTGTTTTTAGAAATCACTGATTCACCCCCCCCCCCCTCTCAGTGATCGCGGTATCCAACAAATTCTTTATTTTGTAACTCCTTTTTCTTGGCTTCTGATTGGCCGGAGGAGATTGAGGGCATTTAATCGCCTTTAATCGCCATGATGGGAGGAGTTTCATGGGTTAAATGCCATGAATCTCTTGACTTGTAACTCCCGGATGCTTGCTTCTGATTGATCCGTCCAAAGAAATGGATTAATGACTGTAATGAAGCTAGTCAATTAATCGCATTAAGTGGTCGCCGAGCATCTGAAGAGTCGCGGGCCGTGCCGTGTCTTTTGGGATTCTTCTGGCGATGATCATCGATGGATCTTCATGTAGATCGACATCGGATGACCATGTAATTTCAGGTGTTTGTTGCCAACAGCAGGTCGGTGCCATCTTTCCTGTCGATTTCTCGATCGGTCGGGTAGAAAGCACACTTCTTTTGGTTGACCGGGTGGCGATCAATATTATTTTCGATACTCTTGATGATTGACCCGTGTTTTGGACGGATGTCATAGGATTTGGTGTCTCAAAAGTATGAATTTTGAAAAATACCAGAGGCCGGGCACTTCGAATCGCGAAAAAACGGCGAAAATCGGGATTTCCGGGGCCTTCCCGGCGACCCCGGGCTCCAGGGTCGCAGGGGCCTGCGACCCTTGGGGGATTTTCCCCCTTTTTGTCCCGTTTTGTATCCGTTTTTTGCTGTTTTTCGATTCTTTTTTCTTCTGTATTTTTCCTTGACATTTTTGACCATTTATTGGCCTGATTTCCCTGTAGGAAACCTGATGAGAATCCTTGCATTTTATTTTGCAAAGTTTCCAATTTCCTGAGAAAGCCGAAGACTTTGTCGCGCAGAGCTGCCGATTTTCCGTCAGAAGCTGAAACTGGGTCAAACGATGTCGGAATGACCTGAAATTTGGTGTGAAGCCTCCTGAGCAATAAATAAGACCAACCATAGGCTTTTGTTTGAGTTTTGAAGCCATTTGGGGTCCTATGACCAGTAGACTTGCTTTTGTCGCGATGAAGATGTCGCGGTTTGATGTGCGGTCAACCGATGTTCGATTGACTTGAAATTTGACAGGGAACCTATTGGAGTCATTTTAAGATGATCCATAGGCTCTGTCTTGGAAACCATGGTCCCGGAGAGCTTTGCCGCCGAGAGGCCTGGTTTGGCTTCCGAGCGTTAAACTATGGTCAAACGTTGTCGAAATGACCTGAAATTTGACGTGTAGCCCTTTATAAGCATTTTGAAGCCGTCCATGTGCTCTATCTGATGAGTAATGGCCTCGGTGGTTCTCGCCGCCGAGAGGCTTGATTTAGCTGTTCGAGGGTTGATGTAGGGTACGTTGTCGGTTTGACTCGGAACTTGACGTGGAGCCTTTTGGAAGTATTTTGAGACCATCCATCAGCTCTGATCGAAGATTTGGTGTCTCCGATGCTTTTGCCGCCGAGAGCTCCTTTTCGGTTGTCGGAGAAGCGAAGTTAGGCCAAATGATTTTGAAATGGCCCGAAACTTCTTGTGTACTCCTCTTTTAGCTGTCTTGAAGAATCTTGTAGTTTTTGTTTGATTCTGACAAGATTTGATTTTTTGAAAGTAGCATTGCCTATTTATAGCAGGTTGCGACTTCATGTAGCTCTTTGGATCTTGAAGAGGCAAAGTGACATTTTTGGTGTCAACAAATGCCCCCTCGAGGTACATCGACGAGTTGTTTAACTTTTGTAGTCGATGTGCCTCGAAGAGATTTTTGAAGGAGAGCCTGTGACTTGACCAAGAGTCTTTGAGCAGTCTTTCTTTTTGGTGTTTGTAGCCTTTTGAGCTTCCAGGGGAATTTTATGGTAGTGAAAGGGATCACGTACCATCTCGAGGCAAAGTTTTGAAGATGACATCAAGGATGTGGATTTGGGTTTTGACCTTGTGACCTAACAGGCTGTATGTGGCAGGTTAGGGGGTCGGGTTTGGTTTTGATCGTGTGACCCAAGAAGCTGTATGTGGAATGTTGGGGGATCAATTTTGGTTTTGATCTTGTGACCTAACAGGCTGTATGTGGCAAGTTAGGGGATCAGGTTTTGGTTTTTGGTTTTGGTCTTGTGACCCAAGAAGCTGTATGTGGCAAGTTAGGGGACCAGGATTTGGCTTGATTTTTGTGGGATGTCAATTTCAAGATTTTGGCTCAATTTGGTAGATGAGGCTGGATGGTTTGATTTTTGGAAGCTCATGGGGCTTGGAAATTTCTTTGTATGGTCCAACCAACTCAAAAGAGGCATGGAACCATTTTTGTATGCTCTTGGTAAGAGGGATTTCTCTTTGACTAAAAGCCCAAAATATTTTTTTTTTAAGTGCCTAGGTGGTCAAACCTGGCTCATATGGGCTAACCCTTGGGACCTTAAGCTTTTGAAATGGCTTAGATCTCATATGGTGTCATTTTTGTAAAGAATATCCAAAATATCTCATTTGGATAGAGAATATCTAAGAATATCTTTACTTGGAGAGAATCTCTCATATTCCCTTTATTTTGGGATAGGACATCTCAAGATATCTTTCTTTTGGGAAAGAATCCTTCATCAATCCTATCTTTTTGGAGAAAATCTCTCATTGATTTTTTTTTGGGAGAGAATCCCCCAAGATATCTTTCTTTTGGGAAAGAATCTTTCTATTCTCTTTCTTTTGGTAAGGTTACTAATTAGTAACACTTACCTTTTTCTTCTTTCCTTCTTTGGTTTGCTCTCTTCTATAAAAGCAAGGAGGAGGTTGGATCTCTTGCTCTTATTACTTTCTTTTGCAATAATCTCAAGAGGGCTTCAAGACCAAGAGTTCTTCTTCTTCAAGATCTTCAAGACTTTTCTTCTTCTTCTCCATCAATGGCTTCAAGTAAGTTCCCTTTTTCAAGAAAACTCCATTGTAGGAAAAATAAAGTTCTTACTTTTTTTTTGTTTCTTTCTTTTCTTTTCTTCCTTTTTTTTTTCACGTGTTTGCTTCTTTTTTTTTTTCACACGTTTTTTTTTTTTGCTTTCTTTTCTTCTCTTTTTTTTGTTTTTTTTTTTTTTTTTGTGGGCCGTACGGACAGATCCGTACGGATCTGGCCCACAAAGCTTCATATAGGCCCACAAAGCTTTAAAAAAATGGTGGTTCGATAGGCCCACAAAGCTTCAGACATTTGTCGCTCCAGTCTCTTTTGTGACTAGAGACCATTTTTTTTTGAGGATTTTACAGAGTGTCTTGTTGAAAGCTTCTGCTAACCTGTTTGCTGCCGGATTGTATGGAGTCGAAGGACAGCTTTGGATTTTGTATTTGTCGCAGAACCTGTAGAATCGATGATCCCGGAACTGTGGTCCATTATCATGGACGAATCTTTTGGGTATGCCGAAACGACAAATGATGTTGGTGCGCAGGAATTGAAGGACCGATGAGGTCTTCATTTCGTTGAACGCAAATGCCTCTGACCACTTGGAGAAATAATCCGTAGCGGTGAAGATGAAGCGATGACCTTTGCTCGAAGGGGGAGAAATAGGACCTATGATGTCCATACCCCAGGCTTCGAAAGGCCATGAGATCGCTGTAGGATGCAGCCATTCTGGAGGCATGTGAATGTAATCTCCATGAACTTGGCATTGTTGGCAGCGCTTAGTAAATTGCATTGCGTCAGCTACCATGGTAGGCCAGTAATATCCTAACCTTTTTATCTGATCATAGAGCTTGGGTCCAGCCTGATGAGCTTCGCAAAGACCAGCATGAACTTCTTTGAGTGTTTCTTCAGCCTCTTGTTGTGACAAGCAGCGTAGAAGTACTCCGTTGAAGGATTTCCTGTAAAGGATTTTTGAAGGAATATCCAAATGAAAGCTTGGGGTTCGCCTTTGGGTGCTTACCCGTTCTTTTGGATCTTCAGGTAGGATTCCGAACATAATGTAATCGATGAACGGATCCCTCCAGTCGCCGATTGAAGTTTGAAGGATTGAAATCCGACTTCCGACCACTTTGTGGCATTCATCAACTGCTTGGTGTGTGTTAAGAGGAGGAAGGATTCTCCTTTCGCACACTGTGATTTGCATGTTTTCCCCTTCCTGGATTGCCATGGATGCGGCAAGTCCAGCTAGAGCATCTGCACGTATGTTGTCACCTCTACGAATGTGGGTGATGTGACAGATGTCAAACTTTTGCAGAAGTGATTGTGCCTTGTTGTAGTAAGGCAGCAAATCTGGCTTCTTGACTTCAAATTTCTGATTCATCTGGTTGACGATCAATTGAGAGTCTCCAAAGACTTCCAGCATGGTGATACCGGATTCGATGGCGAGTTCCAATCCTAAGATCAGAGCTTGATATTCAGCTGCATTGTTTGTGCATGGTTCCAGTAGCGAGAAAGCGTGTGGAATCATGTATTTATCGGGGCTAACAAAGAGGATGCCAACTCCCGAGATCAGCTGCCTTTTTTCATTTGTCCTGGTTGCACCGTCAAAGTACATGTCCCAGGAGGCACTTTGTGAGAAAGTCTACACATTGTAGACTGGTTCGTCTGGGAGATCATCTCTAAGCGAAGAATCTTTAGGCAATGGATGCTCTGCGAGGATGTCCGCTAGAGCTTGCCCTTTGATTGCTTTTTGTGGTACATACCTAATATCAAATTGTGACAGAAGGATGGACCATTTTGCCAGTCGAGCATTGAGAGAACCTGCCTTTGTGACAAGGACCTTCAAGAGGTTGACCCTCGAGACCAGGTATACTGTGTTGGAAAGCAAGTAGTGACGCAACTTTTGTACGGCGAACATCACTGCAAGACATTCTTTTTCGACTGGGGAGTAGCGATGCTCTGCACCTACTAGCATGCGGCTGAGGTAATATAGAGCAGCTTCTTTTCTTTGATCATTTTCTTGCGTAAGCAAAGCTCCCAAAGAGTGATCAAGGGCTCTTATGTACAAGATGAATGGTTTTCCAGTGGTAGGAGCAGCTAACAATGGAGGTTTTGTTAGGTATGACTTGATGTCTTGGAAAGCAGCTTCACAGTCAGCATCCCAGACAAAGTTTACACCTTTTTTCATCAATCGGGAGAATGGACGGCATTTCCCCGAAAGATTGGAGATGAACCGTCTGATGTAGGCTAATCTCCCTTGAAGCCCTTTGAGTTCTCTCAAAGTTCTTGGAGAGGGCATTTCTAGAATGGCTTTGACTTTTATGGGGTCAAGCTCTATTCCAGCTTTCCGAACTAAGAATCCGAGGAACTTACCCGACGAGACGCCGAAGAAGCATTTCAAAGGATTCATTCGCAGTTTGTGTTTGCGAAGCCGGAGGAAGACTTCTCGAAGGTTTTCGAGATGATCTTCTTTTCTTTTGCTTTTGACGGCGAGGTCATCAACGTAACATTCAACTGTCTTATGCTGCATATCTTGGAATATTTTCATCATAGCCCTCTGATATGTGGCACCAGCATTTTTCAGACCAAATGGCATGACAGTGTAGCAATACACGCCAAATGGGGTCCGAAAAGATGTATGTTTTTCATCTTCAGGATGCATCTTTATCTGATTGTAGCCAGAGAAACCATCCATGAATGTCATTCGCTCAAATCCACAGGTATTATCAATCATTACCTCTGGTATGGGGAACGGAAATTCATCTTTAGGGCATGCGCCATTCAGGTCTCTATAGTCAATACAGACCCTGATATGCCCGTTCTTCTTTGTCACGGGGACAATGTTGGCCAACCATTCAGGATGTTGTTCCTCACGGATGAAGCTGACGCTTTTGAGTTTTTGAACTTCTTGTTCAATTTTATCCATCACATCTGGACGGAATCTTCTTTGGCCTTGCTTGACAGGCTTGATGTCTTCTTGAAGATTGAGTTTGTGAACCGCTATTTTGGGGTCTAAGCCTGGCATTTCAGCGTAAGACCATACAAAGCAATCAACGAGCTCACGAAGAAAGGCGATATACTCGGGTAACTCATCATCCTGTTGGATATCGCGATCACTGAGAGGGGGGGGTGAATCAGTGATTTCTAAAAACAGGTCCAATTCAACAACAAAACAAGTCAAACCACACAATGACACCAGATTTAACGTGGTTCACCGAAAGGCTACGTCCACGGTTCAAAGACTGTCCGAACACCAATCCGGGACAGATCTGAATCTTATTTAGTCGCACCAACGACAAAGAGCACCAACCCTTAGTTTGAGATAGCACCAACTATCTAGGAAGCACCGACTCCCCTTACAATTTATCTGCACCAACAGATAGGATCACCAAACCCCAGACACCAAGCACCAACTTGATGTAAAAACAGAATGGAAGATTAACTCTGTCTACAGCCCTTCCCCTCTACAATTCTCTCTCTCTCAATCCCTTACAAATTGAAAATAAAGCATAAACAGAGAGACACTTAACTCATGGACGAAATACCATCTTCAAGAGCACATCCTCGTCCACACTTGCTGTAGAAAGATGCAGCACAACAGCACACAGCAACAGCACTCTTCTTCTCTCAAAAACTCTCTCTCTTTTCTTCTCTTCTTTCTCTCTTCTGGTGTATCTTTAGAATGACCCATACATGCCTTTATATAGGTTATAGTAACCCTTAATTGTATTCAAAACAGGCTACAATTCATTTAGAAAGAGTCCCAAACAAATTAGATAAGAGTGCTGAATTTTCGTGCACAACTTCTAATTCTGCGCAACTCTGGTTCCCGTGCTCGGTCGACATCCTTGCTTTCTCGGTCGACATCATACACTGTCTGGAATCAGTCAATAATCGCGCTCGGTCGACATCCTGGGGTCCCGGTCGACCGAAGACATACTGTGTCACGAAAATAACTGAGAGGTGCCTGAATCTGTTTCTGCAGGTTTCTCTTGCTTCGGTCGACCGCATGGGGTGCTCGGTCGACCGCATGCTCTGCTTCAGGAATTCTGAATTCCTGACTGTTTGAACTCTGATTCTTCTTTTCAGCTCTATCAACACTAGCCTACTATCATCATGCTTGTGACAATGTGTTGACAATAATTCCAACTCAAATCAATACTTGAGATACTATCTTCTTCAATTCGTCAAAAGACTTTCAAGTCATCTCAAATTCATCTCAAATTCCAACAATCTCCCCCTTTGGAATTGTTGGCAACACTATTGGAACTTCAACACTTTCAACTCCAGCTTGCAGCTCTTCCAAGTTCTTTTCAACACTCACTTGGAACCAATTCTGAAATTCTGAAATAATAACCATGCACTGTCAACAATCTCTCCCTAGTTTTCATAGCATAACATCTCTCCTTGCTATCATATCATAACATCTCTCCCCCTTTGACAACAAGTCCAAAGGGACCAAACCGAGGAGCAAATAGGATATTCAATGAATGCATTGCTCCCCCTTTCAAGCACAACTCCTACGGTTTAGGAGAGTGAGTAACTCCTAACTTTTTCCGGAGATACTCGAAGACTTCCTTTGGCAGAGGTTTCGTGAAAATATCAGCCACTTGCTCAGTTGTTGGAACATATTCCAACTTGACCTCTCCATCAGCAACTTTATCTTTAAGAAAATGATAACGAATTGCTACATGTTTTGTTCGAGAGTGCTGAACAGGATTCTTAGATATATGAATTGCACTCGTGTTGTCACATAGGATTGGCGTAGGATCCGTTGTAGGAACTCCTAGATCAGAGAGCATTTGCCGCATCCATAACACTTGCGTACAACAAGTTGCCGCTGCAATATATTCCGCTTCCGCTGTCGAAAGGGATACTGAGTCTTGCTTCTTACTATGCCAAGCAACTAATCTTTCTCCAAGATAAAATGCGCCGCCGCTAGTACTCTTGCGATCATCTACGCATCCAGCCCAATCGGCATCAGAATATGCAACAAGAGTGAAGGATTTGCCTTTGGGATACCAGATACCAAGCTCCATAGTACCTTTCAGATATCGAAAGATTCTTTTCACTGCTGTAAGGTGTGTTTCAGTTGGTGCTGCTTGAAAACGTGCAACCATACATACTGCTTGTAGAAGATCTGGTCTTGTAGCAGTCAAGTAGAGCAAGCTTCCTATCATAGAGCGATAGGTGGTATGATCAACGGACGAGGCCTTATCATCTTTGCTAAGCTTCGTGTTCGTTGACATTGGTGTGCTCACTGGCTTGCTGTCTTCCATATTGAACCGTTTCAGCATTTCCTTAATGTACTTCATCTGTGATATGTGTTGGATACCGCGATCACTGAGAGGGGGGGGGGTGAATCAGTGATTTCTAAAAACAGGTCCAATTCAACAACAAAACAAGTCAAATCACACAATGACACCAGATTTAACGTGGTTCACCGAAAGGCTACGTCCACGGTTCAAAGACTGTCCGAACACCAATCCGGGACAGATCTGAATCTTATTTAGTCGCACCAACGACAAAGAGCACCAACCCTTAGTTTCAGATAGCACCAACTATCTAGGAAGCACCGACTCCCTTTACAATTTATCTGCACCCACAGATAGGATCACCAAACCCTAAACACCAAGCACCAACTTGATGTAAGAACAGAATAGAAGATTAATTCTGTCTACAGCCCTTCCCCTCTACAATTCTCTCTCTCTCAATCCCTTACAAATTGAAATTAAAGCATAAACAGAGAGACACTTAACTCATGGACGAATCACCATCTTCAAGAGCATAATCTCGTCCACAATTGCTGTAGAAAACGTCTGATAATGCAGCAACACAGCAACACAGCACCAGCACTCTTCTTCTCTCCAAAACTCTCTCTATTTTCTCTCTAAAACTCTTCTCTTCTGGTGTCTCTTTAGAACGACCCATACATGCCTTTATATAGGTTTTGATAACCCTTAATTGTATTTAAAACGGGCTACAATTCGTTTAGAAAGAGTCCCAAACGAAATAGATAAGAGTGCTGAATTTTCGTGCAAAACTTCTAATTTTGCGCAACTCTGGTTCCCGTGCTCGGTCGACATCCTGGCTTGCTCGGTCGACCGAAGACACTGACTGGAAACAGACAACTTTCGAGCTCGGTCGACATCCTGGGGTCCCGGTCGACCGAAGACACACTGTGTCACGAAAATAACTGAGAGGTGCCTTTTTTCTGTTTCTGCAGGTTTCTTCTTGCTCGGTCGACCGCATGGGTTGCCCGGTCGACCGCGTGCTCTGCTTCAGGAATTCTGAATTCCTGACTGTTTGAATTCTGTTTCTTCTTTTCAGCTCTATCAACACTAGCCTACTATCATCATGCTTGTGACAATGTGTTGACAATAATTCCAACTCAAATCCATACTTGAGATACTAATTACTTTAATTCATCAAAAGACTCTAAAGTCATCTCAAATTCCAACAATCTCCCCCTTTGGAATTGTTGGCAACACTATTGGAACTTCAACACTTTCAACTCCAGCTTGCAGCTCTTCCAAGTTCTTTTCAAAACTTACTTGGAACCAATTCTGAAATTCTGAAATAACAACCATGCACTGTCACTATCTCCCCCTAGCTTTCATAGCATAACATCTCTCCTTGCTATCATAGCATAACATCTCTCCCCCTTTGACAACAAGTCCAAAGGGACCAAACCGAGGAGCGAATAGGATATTCAATGAATGCATTGCTCCCCCTTTCAAGCACAACTCCTACGGTTTAGGAGAGTGAGTAACTCCTAACTTTTTTCGGAGATACTCAAAGACTTCCTTTGGCAAGAGGTTTCGTGCAAATATCAGCCACTTGCTCAGTTGTTGGAACATATTCCAACTTGACCTCTCCATCAGCAACTTTATCTTTAAGAAAATGATAACGAATTGCTACATGCTTTGTTCGAGAGTGCTGAACAGGATTCTTAGATATATGAATTGCACTCGTGTTGTCACATAGGATCGGCGTAGGATCCGTTGTAGGAACTCCTAGATCAGAGAGCATTTGCCGCATCCATAACACTTGCGTACAACAAGTTGCCGCTGCAATATATTCCGCTTCCGCTGTCGAAAGGGATACTGAGTCTTGCTTCTTACTATGCTAAGCAACTAATCTTTCTCCAAGATAAAATGCGCCGCCGCTAGTACTCTTGCGATCATCTACGCATCCAGCCCAATCGGCATCAGAATATGCAACAAGAGTGAAGGATTTGCCTTTGGGATACCAGATACCAAGCTCCATAGTACCTTTCAGATATCGAAAGATTCTTTTCACTGCTGTAAGGTGCGTTTCAGTTGGTGCTGCTTGAAAACGTGCAACCATACATACTGCTTGTAGAAGATCTGGTCTTGTAGCAGTCAAGTAGAGCAAGCTTCCTATCATAGAGCGATAGGTGGTATGATCAACGGACGAGGCCTTATCATCTTTGCTAAGCTTCGTGTTCGTTGACATTGGTGTGCTCACTGGCTTGCTGTCTTCCATGTTGAACCGTTTCAGCATTTCCTTAATGTACTTCATTTGTGATATGAAGATACCATGTTTCAGCTGCTGAACTTGTAAACCAAGAAAGAACTTTAGTTCTCCAAGCATTGACATCTCAAATTCTTTCTTCATCTCTTCAGCAAAATTCCTGCACATCTCCTCATCATTGCCACCAAAGATTATGTCATTAACATAAACAATGACAACCAGCTGTTTGCTTAACTCAGTTTTGACATACAGATTGCTATCAACCATTCCTTTTCCAAAACCGATCTTGCGGAGATAGAGATCCAGCCTTGCATACCATGCCCTTGGCGCTTGTTTCAGTCCATAAAGAGCCTTTTTCAACTTGCACACTAGATCTGAATTTTTGCTGATGAGAAAACCATCAGGTTGCTCAATGTAGACTTCTTCTTCAAGTAAACCATTCAAGAAAGCTGACTTTACGTCCATCTGAAATACCTTGAAGGTTTTGTATGCTGCCAATGCAAGAAACATACGAATAGCTTCCAGACGAGCCACCGGTGCAAAGGTCTCTTCAAAATCTATGCCTTCAACTTGAGCATAGCCTTTACAAACCAACCTTGCTTTGTTTCTAATGACTTGACCATCTTCATTCAGCTTATTCCGAAAGACCCATTTAGTACCAATAACATTCTTATCAGTAGGTCTAGGAACAAGTTCCCATGTGGAGTTCTTCTCAATTTGCTCCAACTCCTCATGCATAGATTTCAACCAACTTTCATCGAGACTCGCTTCAGCCACAGTCTTGGGTTCAATGGTGGACACAAGTGAGTAATTGCTAACTACACTTTGTCTAGTTTGAACGCCTGCCTTTGGATCTCCAATGATTTGATCCTTAGGGTGTTGCTCTACCCAAGTGCTGTGCTTCTTAGGTGTAGTATCTTCTGAGTCATCCTTTGATTTCTCAGAATCATTAGATTCAGCCATCTCATCATCAATCTCACTCGAGTCCTCATAAACTGGACTGTCATTATGAGTTGCATTCTTTGGTGCAATATTCTCATCTATTCTCACATCAGCACTTTCTATGATTTTTCTGGTTCTTTTGTTAAGACACCTATATGCCTTGCTAGTAGAGGAGTAACCCAGAAATATACCTTCGTCAGCTCTTTCTTCAAATTTGCCCGGATTTTGTTCGAGCCGCTTGATGTAACACTTGCTGCCAAAGACTCTGAAGTGCTTGACTGTTGCTTTCTTCCAAACCATAGCTCATAGGGAGTTTTGACTTCATGTGACCTGATCAAGCATCGGTTTTTGAATGTATACAGCCGTATGAATTGCCTCTTTCCAATACTTGTCAGCCATCTTGCTTTCACTTAGCATCGTACGAGCCATCTCTTGTACGGTGCGATTCTTCCGTTCCACAACTCCATTTTGCTGTGGAGTTCTTGGGGCTGAGTACTGTCTTTGAATGCCATGATGTTCACAATATTTAGTGAACTCTTCAGATGTGAACTCGCCTCCACGATCAGACCTTAAAATCTTGATGCGTTTTTCCAATTGATTTTCAACCTGTGCTTTAAACACTTTAAAACGATCAAGTGCTTGATGCTTATGCTTAAGAAACAATACCCATGTCATACGAGTATAATCATCAATGCATAACATGAAATACTTATCTCCATTGGTGCTTTGAGTTCGCATCGGTCCACAGAGATCAGTGTGCACTAGCTCAAGAGGTTTCTTGGAATAATGCTCCTTTGACTTGAACATAACCCTTGTTTGCTTTCCCTTTTGGCAAGAGTCGCAAATGGGATTGGAAGGCTTTTCAACTGTAGACATGCCTCTTACAGCCTTTGAATTGCAAATCTTTGACATGTTATCAAAGCTTAGATGCCCAAGGCGTTTGTGCCACAACCAACTTTCCTCTGTCCGACTCATCAAGCAGGTCTTTTCAGCTCCATCTGACAATGTATAGAGATTTCCAGCAGTTCTTGATCCAGTTGCCACTGTTTTGCCGTTGCTACTCTTCTTGATGGCAAACCCATTCTTGTGAAGATAACTTCATGACCCTTGTCACAGATCTGGCTCACACTAAGCAGGTTGTGTCTCAATCCAGACACATATAAGACTTCTTCCGATCTGATCTTGTTTGCCATAAGCTGAATAACACCTTTTCCGCAGATTTTGGCACCATCATTGTTGCCAAACTTCACTGAACCGCCTTCATAGTGCTGTAATTTGATGAATTCCTCTTTATCACCAGTCATATGGCTTGAACAACCACTATCAAGGACCCATGGTGCTGCCTTCTTTTGTGCATTGAATGCCGTTTGCACAATGAGAGATTCTTTGAGACTTTCTGCACTTTGCTTTGCTCTCCAAGCCTTGACTAACTTGGGTTTCTTTTCAACCTGAAATTTGTTAGCAATATGCAACCTACAATCCCTAGCCAAGTGTCCATAATTATGACACATATAGCACTCAATTTTGTGGCTACTTAGGATTGAAAAAGGATTCCTAGTCACAAGTGGGCTGTTTCTTACATAGAATTTGCAATCAGCTCTTTTATGTCCAAAAATATTACAATGAAAGCAATAACCATAGAATTTATATCTTCTTTGTGGCTGGTTAGTCTTCATTACCTTTCTAAGAGGAATGGACTCCTTTCTAGGTTGAGTGGGCTTCATAGAGTTAGAAGGTGCAGTGACTTGCTTCACAAACTTTTTCTTTTCAGGAGGTGCAATCTTAGAGGATTCTCCTTTCTCAAATCCTAGACCAAATCTGAAGTGGGCGGGTCTTTGAACTTTCAGTAGTTCATTGAGTTTCATAGTCCCTTCAATCGCTTGGAGCGCTTTGAGTTTTTTGCTATTTTCCAAATTTTCAGCCTTTGCTCTAGCGATCTCAGTTTCAAGTTTCGTAGCCTCTTCCTTTTTGATACTTATTTGGTTTTCAAGGACTTCTACCATTCTTTTATATTCTTCTACTTGAGTTTTCAAAGCAATAATAGAACTTTCAGATTCATGGAGAAGTTTCAGATTTTTCTTACTTGATTTGCGTTCCATGCTTAGCTCCTCAAGTGCGGCTATGAGTTCCTCTGCAAGATTGACTTCAGCCTCCTCATCCTCTTCCGGATCTAGCTCTTCTTCTTCTTCAACAGTGACCATGAAGAGAGCTTCGGTTGATTCATCATCGGCTGAAGTTTCAGACGTGCTGTCATCTTGTTGACATAGAAAGTTTTTAGCTTTGCCCCTTTTTCTAAAATTTCTCTTTCCTTTACTCTTTTCAGCATAAGAGTCATTATCATTGTCTTCTTTTAGGGGACACTTCGCAGCAAAGTGACCAATACCTCCACAATTGAAGCATTTAAAGGGTAGCTTCCCTTTGTACTTGCCATTGCTTCCTTTCTTCAACTTTCTAACAAATTGAGCCTCAAGCTCATCATCATCAGAATCAACATCATGACCAGCAGTCTCTTTTGCCTTTTTCTGAACTTTGAAGGCCGCTTCTTTATCAGATGAAGACGTTTTTCCTATGCGCATCTCATAGGCAGTTAGAGAACCATGTAATTCATCCATGGAAAATGCATTCAGATCTTTGGCTTCTTCAATGGCTGAGACTTTTGAATCAAACCGGGGAAGAAGAGATCTTAGAACCTTTTTGACGATGACCGGCTCTTTAATCTCCTCCCCTAGTCCACGAATGTCATTCGTGACTTCATTCACTCTTTGCTTATACGAGTCAACATTCTCGCTTTCCTCCATGCGAAGAGACTCGAATTGAGAGCGATGGGTTTGTAATTTGGCTTCTTTAATCTTCTCATCACCTTCATGTATGCTTTGCAACTTGTCCCAAATTTCCTTGGCTGTTTTGCATGCAATTACTTTGACAAGCTCGCTGTCCACAAGGCCACTAAAGAGTGCATTCTGCGCCTTAGAGTCGTTGTCTGCCAACTTCTTCGATGCTGTATCATTGGGTACGGTGGCAGCATTGTAACCGGCTCTGACAGCCTCCCAAACATCATAGCCAAGAGATTTGATGAAGGCTTGCATCCTAATCTTCCAAAAGGAGGTAATTAGAGCCATCAAACAGAGGTGCTTTCATATTCCCTGTATTGACTGCCATGTGATTTTGACAAGAGATCACCCTTAGCGTATTAAACTGATCAAGGGAACCTCGCTCTGATACCAATTGTTGGATACCGCGATCACTGAGAGGGGGGGGTGAATCAGTGATTTCTAAAAACAGGTCCAATTCAACAACAAAACAAGTCAAATCACACAATGACACCAGATTTAACGTGGTTCACCGAAAGGCTACGTCCACGGTTCAAAGACTGTCCGAACACCAATCCGGGACAGATCTGAATCTTATTTAGTCGCACCAACGACAAAGAGCACCAACCCTTAGTTTCAGATAGCACCAACTATCTAGGAAGCACCGACTCCCTTTACAATTTATCTGCACCCACAGATAGGATCACCAAACCCTAAACACCAAGCACCAACTTGATGTAAGAACAGAATAGAAGATTAATTCTGTCTACAGCCCTTCCCCTCTACAATTCTCTCTCTCTCAATCCCTTACAAATTGAAATTAAAGTATAAACAGAGAGACACTTAACTCATGGACGAATCACCATCTTCAAGAGCATAATCTCGTCCATAATTGCTGTAGAAAACGTCTGATAATGCAGCAACACAGCAACACAGCACCAGCACTCTTCTTCTCTCCAAAACTCTCTCTATTTTCTCTCTAAAACTCTTCTCTTCTGGTGTCTCTTTAGAATGACCCATACATGCCTTTATATAGGTTTTGATAACCCTTAATTGTATTTAAAACGGGCTACAATTCGTTTAGAAAGAGTCCCAAACGAAATAGATAAGAGTGCTGAATTTTCGTGCAAAACTTCTAATTTTGCACAACTCTGGTTCCCGTGCTCGGTCGACATCCTGGCTTGCTCGGTCGACCGAAGACACTGACTGGAAACAGACAACTTTCGAGCTCGGTCGACATCCTGGGGTCCCAGTCGACCGAAGACACACTGTGTCACGAAAATAACTGAGAGGTGCCTTTTTTCTGTTTCTGCAGGTTTCTTCTTGCTCGGTCGACCGCATGGGTTGCCCGGTCGACCGCGTGCTCTGCTTCAGGAATTCTGAATTCCTGACTGTTTGAATTCTATTTCTTCTTTTCAGCTCTATCAACACTAGCCTACTATCATCATGCTTGTGACAATGTGTTGACAATAATTCCAACTCAAATCCATACTTGAGATACTAATTACTTTAATTCATCAAAAGACTCTAAAGTCATCTCAAATTCCAACAATATGAAGATACCATGTTTCAGCTGCTGAACTTGTAAACCAAGAAAGAACTTTAGTTCTCCAAGCATCGACATCTCAAATTCTTTCTTCATCTCTTCAGCAAAATTCCTGCTCATCTCCTCATCATTGCCACCAAAGATTATGTCATCAACATAAACAATGACAACCAGCTGTTTGCTTAACTCAGTTTTGACATACAGATTGCTATCAACCATTCCTTTTCCAAAATCGATCTTGCGGAGATAGAGATCCAGCCTTGCATACCATGCCCTTGGCGCTTGTTTCAGTCCATAAAGAGCCTTTTTCAACTTGCACACTAGATCTGAATTTTTGCTGATGAGAAAACCATCAGGTTGCTCAATGTAGACTTCTTCTTCAAGTAAACCATTCAAGAAAGCTGACTTTACGTCCATCTGAAATACCTTGAAGGTTTTGTATGCTGCCAATGCAAGAAACATACGAATAGCTTCCAGACGAGCCACCGGTGCAAAGGTCTCTTCAAAATCTATGCCTTCAACTTGAGCATAGCCTTTACAAACCAACCTTGCTTTGTTTCTAATGACTTGACCATCTTCATTCAGCTTATTCCGAAAAACCCATTTAGTACCAATAACATTCTTATCAGTAGGTCTAGGAACAAGTTCCCATGTGGAGTTCTTCTCAATTTGCTCCAACTCCTCATGCATAGATTTCAACCACCTTTCATCAAGACTGGCTTCAGCCACAGTCTTGGGTTCAATGGTGGACACAAGTGAGTAATTGCTAACTACACTTTGTCTAGTTTGAACGCCTGCCTTAGGATCTCCAATGATTTGATCCTTAGGGTGTTGCTCTACCCAAGTGCTGTGCTTCTTAGGTGTAGTATCTTCTGAGTCATCCTTTGATTTCTCAGAATCATTAGATTCAGCCATCTCATCATCAATCTCACTCGAGTCCTCATAAACTGGACTGTCATTATGAGTTGCATTCTTTGGTGCAATATTCTCATCTATTCTCACATCAGCACTTTCTATGATTTTTCTGGTTCTTTTGTTAAGACACCTATATGCCTTGCTAGTAGAGGAGTAACCCAGAAATATACCTTCGTCAGCTCTTTCTTCAAATTTGCCCGGATTTTGTTCGAGCCGCTTGATGTAACACTTGCTGCCAAAGACTCTGAAGTGCTTGACTGTTGCTTTTCTTCCAAACCATAGCTCATAGGGAGTTTTGACTTCATGTGACCTGATCAAGCATCGGTTTTGAATGTATACAGCCGTATGAATTGCCTCTTTCCAATACTTGTCAGCCATCTTGCTTTCACTTAGCATCGTACGAGCCATCTCTTGTACGGTGCGATTCTTCCGTTCCACAACTCCATTTTGCTGTGGAGTTCTAGGGGCTGAGTACTGTCTTTGAATGCCATGATGTTCACAATATTTAGTGAACTCTTCAGATGTGAACTCGCCTCCACGATCAGACCTTAAAATCTTGATGCGTTTTTCCAATTGATTTTCAACCTGTGCTTTAAACACTTTAAAACGATCAAGTGCTTGATGCTTATGCTTAAGAAACAATACCATGTCATACGAGTATAATCATCAATGCATAACATGAAATACTTATCTCCATTGGTGCTTTGAGTTCGCATCGGTCCACAGAGATCAGTGTGCACTAGCTCAAGAGGTTTCTTGGAATGATGCTCCTTTGACTTGAACATAACCCTCGTTTGCTTTCCCTTTTGGCAAGAGTCGCAAATGGGATTGGAAGGCTTTTCAACTGTAGACATGCCTCTTACAGCCTTTGAATTGCAAATCTTTGACATGTTATCAAAGCTTAGATGCCCAAGGCGTTTGTGCCACAACCAAATTTCCTCTGTCCGACTCATCAAGCAGGTCTTTTCAGCTCCATCTGACAATATATAGAGATTTCCAGCAGTTCTTGATCCAGTTGCCACTGTTTTGCCGTTGCTACTCTTCTTGATGGCAAACCCATTCTTTGTGAAGATAACTTCGTGACCCTTGTCACAGATCTGGCTCACACTAAGCAGGTTGTGTCTCAATCCAGACACATATAAGACTTCTTCCGATCTGATCTTGTTTGCCATAAGCTGAATAACACCTTTTCCGCAGATTTGGCACCATCATTGTTGCCAAACTTCACTGAACCGCCTTCATAGTGCTGTAATTTGATGAATTTCTCTTTATCACCAGTCATATGGCTTGAACAACCACTATCAAGGACCCATGGTGCTGTCTTCTTTTGTGCATTGAATGCCGTTTGCACAATGAGAGATTCTTTGGGACTTTCTGCACTTTGCTTTGCTCTCCAAGCCTTGACTAACTTGGGTTTCTTTTCAACCTGAAATTTGTTAGCAATATGCAACCTACAATCCCTAGCCAAGTGTCCATAATTATGACACATATAGCACTCAATTTTGTGGCTACTTAGGATTGAAAAAGGATTCCTAGTTACAAATGGGCTGTTTCTTACATAGAATTTGCAATCAGCTCTTTTATGTCCAAACATATTACAATGAAAGCAATAACCATAGAATTTGTATCTTCTTTGTGGCTGGTTAGTCTTCATTACCTTTCTAACAGGAATGGACTCCTTTCTAGGTTGAGTGGGCTTCATAGAGTTAGAAGGTTGCAGTGGCTTGCTTCACAAACTCTTTCTTTTCAGGAGGTGCAATCTTAGAGGATTCACCTTTCTCAAATCCTAGACCAAATCTGAAGTGGGCAGGTCTTTGAACTTTCAGTAGTTCATCGAGTTTCATAGTCCCTTCAATCGCTTGGAGCGCTTTGAGTTTTTTGCTATTTTCCAAATTTTCAGCCTTTGCTCTAGCTATCTCAGTTTCAAGTTTCATAGCCTCTTCCTTTTTGATACTTATTTGGTTTTCAAGGACTTCTACCATTCTTTTATATTCTTCTACTTGAGTTTTCAAAGCAATAATAGAACTTTCAGATTCATGGAGAAGTTTCAGATTTTTCTTACTTGTTTTGCGTTCCATGCTAAGCTCCTCAAGTGCGGCTATGAGTTCCTCTTCAAGATTGACTTCAGCCTCCTCTTCCTCTTCTAGCTCTTCTTCTTCTTCAACAGTGACCATGAAGAGAGCTTCGGTTGATTCATCATCGTCTGAAGTTTCAGACGTGCTGTCATCTTGTTGACATAGAAAGTTTTTAGCTTTGCCCCTTTTTCTGAAATTTCTCTTTCCTTTACTCTTTTCAGCATAAGAGTCATTATCATTGTCTTCTTTTAGCGGACACTTCGCAGCAAAGTGACCAATACCTCCACAATTGAAGCATTTAAAGGGTAGCTTCCCTTTGTACTTGCCATTGCTTCCTTTCTTCAATTTTCTAACAAATTGAGCCTCAAGCTCATCATCATCAGAATCAACATCATGACCAGCAGTCTCTTTTGCCTTTTTCTGAACTTTGAAGGCCGCTTCTTTATCAGATGAAGACGTCTTTCCTATGCGCATCTCATAGGCAGTTAGAGAACCATGTAATTCATCCATGGAAAATGCATTCAGATCTTTGGCTTCTTCGATGGCTGAGACTTTTGAATCAAATCGGGGAAGAAGAGATCTTAGAACCTTTTTGACGATGACCGGCTCTTTAATCTCCTTCCCTAGTCCACGAATGTCATTCGTGACTTCATTCACTCGTTGCATATACGAGTCAACATTCTCGCTTTCCTCCATGCGAAGAGACTCGAATTGAGAGCGATGAGTTTGCAATTTGGCTTCTTTAATCTTCTCATCACCTTCATGTATGCTTTGCAACTTGTCCCAAATTCCTGGCTGTTTTGCATGCAATTACTTTGACAAGCTCGCTGTCCACAAGGCCACTAAAGAGTGCATTCTGCGCCTTGGAGTCGTTGTCTGCCAACTTCTTCGATGCTGTATCATTGGGTACGGTGGCAGCATTGTAACCGGCTCTGACAGCCTCCCAAACATCATAGCCAAGAGATTTGATGAAGGCTTGCATCCTAATCTTCCAAAAGGAGTAATTAGAACCATCAAACAGAGGTGCTTTCATATTCCCTGTATTGACTGCCATGTGATTTGACAAGAGATCACCCTTAGCGTATTAAACTGATCAAGGGAGCCTCGCTCTGATACCAATTGTTGGATATCGCGATCACTGAGAGGGGGGGGGGGGTGAATCAGTGATTTCTAAAAACAGGTCCAATTCAACAACAAAACAAGTCAAACCACACAATGACACCAGATTTAACGTGGTTCACCGAAAGGCTACGTCCACGGTTCAAAGACTGTCCGAACACCAATCCGGGACAGATCTGAATCTTATTTAGTCGCACCAATGACAAAGAGCACCAACCCTTAGTTTCAGATAGCACCAACTATCTAGGAAGCACCGACTCCCTTACAATTTATCTGCACCAACAGATAGGATCACCAAACCCCAGACACCAAGCACCAACTTGATGTAAAAACAGAATAGAAGATTAACTCTGTCTACAGCCCTTCCCCTCTACAATTCTCTCTCTCTCAATCCCTTACAAATTGAAAATAAAGCATAAACAGAGAGACACTTAACTCATGGACGAAATACCATCTTCAAGAGCACATCCTCGTCCACACTTGCTGTAGAAAGATGCAGCACAACAGCACACAGCAACAGCACTCTTATTCTCTCAAAAACTCTCTCTCTTTTCTTCTCTTCTTTCTCTCTTCTGGTGTATCTTTAGAACGACCCATACATGCCTTTATATAGGTTATAGTAACCCTTAATTGTATTCAAAATAGGCTACAATTCGTTTAGAAAGAGTCCCAAACAAATTAGATAAGAGTGCTGAATTTTCGTGCACAACTTCTAATTCTGCGCAACTCTGGTTCCCGTGCTTGGTCGACATCCTTGCTTTCTCGGTCGACATCATACACTGTCTGGAATCAGTCAATAATCGTGCTCGGTCGACATCCTGGGGTCCCGATCGACCGAAGACACACTGTGTCATGAAAATAACTGAGAGGTGCCTGAATCTGTTTCTGCAGGTTTCTCTTGCTTCGGTCGACCGCATGGGGTGCTCGGTCGACCGCATGCTCTGCTTTAGGAATTCTGAATTCCTGACTGTTTGAACTCTGATTCTTCTTTTCAGCTCTATCAACACTAGCCTACTATCATCATGCTTGTGACAATGTGTTGACAATAATTCCAACTCAAATCAATACTTGAGATACTATCTTCTTCAATTCGTCAAAAGACTTTCAAGTCATCTCAAATTCATCTCAAATTCCAACACATCCTTTATATTCTTGCTTATGAATACAGGACGTGGGTTATTTGGTGTTCCCAAGTCTTTCTTTTGAACAGGGTCTTCTATTGGAAGGTTCGAAGGTGGTTCCTCCACAATATTTTCGGAGGCTTCCAGCACAACGAAACCTTCTGGGTTTTCAAAGGCATTTCCAGACCAAGGTTTTGTTCTTTCCACGGGTCTTCTTGATCGGTAATTTTCCCAAGGCTTGCTATGAGATGATCCCAATCGCCTGTTGAAACCGGGTCGAAGTAGGCTACTTCTTTTGGAGATGAGGGTTCTTCTGGGTTAGAAGACCACACGTCTGCTCCATCGGACAACTCCTCTTCATTTTCGGAGAAATCTTGCCAATTGGATGAGCTTCCTGGATCTTTGTCAGGTGACTCATCAAAGAGATATCCAGGGAGATCGATGTCTTCATGGACTTGAGAAGTTGAGGCTTGGTTAGTATATTGACTTTTAAGCCTTTGTGTCAACTGTCTCAAAGGAGTGTCAGGATCATACCCCAACCCGTGTGAAGACTTTTCTACATAGCCGTAGAGTCTCCAATCTTCCAGCTGGCTTTTGGTCAAGACGGGCCCCAATGGCGTGAGAATACTGCGTCCTTCTCCCAAACCGACTAGGTTTTGAGCGTCATAGCCCATTTTCTTCATAATAGGTTGTGCCACAGAACTATATAAGGATAGTTGAGGCATACCTTCATTTTGGAAAGGTTCAAGCATGGAGTTTGATGAAGAAGCATCCGATCTATGGAAGAAGATCGGTTTTTCCTTTGCTGAAGTTGCTGGAACAACGAAGGAAGCTGACGTAGGATCTTCTATGTCAGAAGTTGTCTCCATTGGAGTGAGAGCAGGCTGAACTTGCTGAGTGTCAGCTTGGCTTGACGATGTGTCGTCTTTTGGCTCTGAATCCGAGTCCGTGTCTTGCATGATAGACACGAAAGAGACAACAAATTTGCCCCCAGGCTTTTGCTTTGCCTTCTTCACTTTAGTTGTGATGACCAAAGGCTTTGAAGGTTTGAGGGAGATGATGAAGGGAGTTTGAATGCTCTCTTCGGATTTACCGGATGATTTGTTTTCTTTTGGTGATTGTTGAGGAGCTTTACCTTTATCTTTCGGGAGATTTTCGGCAAAGGATGCTGTGTGCTTCTCCTCTTCTTCTTTTTCACCTTCATACATCTATGAGTCTGCGAAGTGGACTTCTTTACCTTTGAAGGGTTTTCTGTCCGCAAAGACTCGATGTATCATGCCGTCGTCGCCAACAAACTTGATGCATTGATGTAGAGTTGAAGGGACAACACCATTCTCGTGGATCCAAGGGCGTCCGAGAAGGATGTTGTAGCATGAAGGGGTTTTTATTGCATACACTGTGACCTCAGAGATAAGATCACCGATCTGCAACTTGAACCTGATTTTGACGATAGGCCTTTGAGCACTCCCATCGTATCCAAAGATAGATATAGATGTGTGGCTCAGCTTGCTGGGTGGGATGCCCAACTCTTCAAGAGCCGATGTGGAGATGAGGTTGAGTGCAGAACCTGGGTCGATCTGAACTCTGTGCATAGGCATTTCCTTGATATACCCTGTGAAGTACAGGGGTCGGTTATGCCTGGTTTCTCCAAGTAGGAGGTCATCCTTTGTGAAGGCGATGGTTGCACTGGCTGCTTTTTTAACCGAGAGGCATTCAATGCATAATCCCTCAGTTTTCTTCTTCTCTCCCTTTGAGGAGGCTTCTGAGTTTTTGACCCGGTAATCCATTTCAATTTGGAGGACTTACGGGGCATATTTGTCGACATCCTCATTCAGCTTTTGTAATTCCGAGATGAGATTATCACGAGTGTGCGGAGACATTCGCAATAAATCTAGGATGTACAGACATGCAGGTATGTGCTTGAAGTGTTCAATCAAGTCATACTTGAAAGCCTCCTTAGGGCCTGCATGTTCATCATTGTTGCCACTAGGGGCGCTTACAACATCTTTTCCCGAAGGATTTACATATGTAAAGGAAGATTGGTTGTAATTTTTGTGGTAGTCCCGGCCAAAGCGGGTGCCTCTACCAACTTCGAGAGCTTCTTGAGAAGGGTCTTCGTTTGGAAGATTATCTTCAGGATCAAGAGGCTGTCGTTTTTCATTTGCTGAGGATGAATCAGTAGCAGAGTTGCCATCCTCAGTGATCGTGTTGCACGGAGCATTTTCCGGGAACAAGTCCTGAACAGCATCCAGCAAC
The DNA here is from genome assembly GCA_012931725.1 of Litsea cubeba. NCBI lineage: Eukaryota > Viridiplantae > Streptophyta > Magnoliopsida > Laurales > Lauraceae > Litsea > Litsea cubeba. Next base: position 62,317,491 of record CM022944.1, read on the forward strand.
CTTTCTTCTTCGTTGACTAATTCATCGTCCCAAGCATCAATAGCTGGGAATTCTTCAGTCAGGAAGGGTGTGAACTTTGAAGTCACAGTCTCAGGAGAAGAAACTTGAGAGGGTGTCATCTCAGTGAAAGTCACGTGAGACGAGGTGGCTTCAGAAGATACATTGCTAGGCGTCGCCGGAGTGTAAGTGCTCTCATCAGACGATGCTTCGGAAGAGCTATAATCCCGAATTATCACATTACAGGAAGCTCTGACGGGAGACGTTGCCTGATCAGAGTCAGACTCATCCTCGGATGTAGAGGATCGTCTATCCAGCAATTTTCTCCATTTTCAGGAGTTAAGGGAGGATGTACCTGATGGTCTTCAGGGACTTCAGGCTCTGGATTGCGAGGAGGCTCGTTGACGCGTTCTTGCTCTTGTTCTAGAGCGAGTCGCTGTAAGATCCTTGCATATCCTTCAAGATCAGGCATGGGAGCCGGATCTTCTTCTTCATCAACTCTTTGTGGCTCAACATGGTTGATTTCCACTGGAGTAATGAGAGGTGCTGGGTCAGCAGCATTTTCTTGTACAGCTTCTTGGTCTTCTTCATCATCAGGCCAGGATCCTTGTGGCTGTAGGGGGTTATACCAGATTACTGGCATAAGATGAGACTCAGGAACCCATTCTTCATCAGAGAGATATTCTCTTGTTTCAAGGGACTCCTCCCACTCATCTGTGTAGTTGGATTTGAATCCATCATCGGTGTCGCTGGATTCGTATCCATCAATGGAGAATCCAACTACCGAATTACAAGAGTATGATGCCCCCTGCGTGGCTTCTTTGAATTGAGGTGGCATGAAATCACTGAGAGTAAATTTCCTTACCACCTTTGAAGTCTCTGGAAGGGATATTTTTGTTGCCTCCAGTGAAACGGTAGAGGAAGCCTCTGCCTTTTCTTTGACCTCTAGTTTTGGCTGGGTCTTCTCTTGCCGTTTGAGCTTGAGGAGATGTTTCCTAGCCTGCCTTCGCTGTTGAGCTGTAGGCTTTGTTTTCACGACCTCCCAATTTTCATCTTCCAGGAGATCGGGATGTACCCATATGGGTTGTCCGTCTGGTGTCGGGTAAGGAACCAGTTCCTCGGATGCTTGGATTGAGTTTATTACCTTGAAAGAAGTAGTGATCTTCTTCTTCGGTGATTTTGATGTTTGTCCACATGTCACCATGTTGACGGAGGCAGACCCATAGTTTTTGTCAAAGGTGATGACTCCGTTTTTCCACATCTCATTTATTTTTTCTCTCACAACGAAGCATTGATTGAGAGGATGCGAGATCATCTGGTGGTATGGACAGTACCGAGGATCGTTGGTTTTGCGAACATCACTCGGTCTTTTTGGTTCAGGCAAGGTGAGCTTGCCGTTTGCCACAAGAGCCCCAAAGATTTCATCAACATCTTCATCAAACGGGTATTTCTTCTCTACTCGTTCTTTGAAGGCATCTGAGAGTTCAGGTCTCTTACCAGCAACTTTATTTTCAGCTTTCTTTGGTGGGTGAGGAGCTGACTTGGTCTGCACATTGAGGACCTCTTTTTTCTTTGGTTTAGAGGTTGCAATGGCGGTTGGCTCTTTTCTTGATGATTTCTGACTGTTGAGGTCTTTAATCACCGTTTCAGCTTCCATGGAAGCTTCTAGGAGTTCTCCCAGGTTTTTTGATTTGTTGCCGATGATCATGGAGCGGATTCTGGCTCTCATGTTTGTTTCGGCAGATGTCGACTAGCGACGCTTATGGCAGTACATCAGAGCATTTGTACGCCATTGCTTTCCACTTGTGAATGAAGTCATATGTTGATTCATTCTCCCCCTGTTTTAGGCTGCACAGCTGAGCCATAGTAGCGGGATGATCCTCACCTTTGAAGTGAGTCAAGAAGCGTGTCTCTAGCATGGCCCAGTTTTGGATTGAGTCCTCCGGCAGAGTGGAGTACCAATCGAAGGTCGTACTTTTTAGGGTACTTGCAAAGAGGCGGATCTTGAGTGCATCTTGATCCGCGATAGCTCCCGTCAGGATCTTGAAGTGGATGACGTGCTGTCTGGCTGATCCTTTCCCCGTATATGTTTGGAGAGTAGGATGCTTGAATTTGGTGGGGAACGGGACCGAGTCCATCCATAAGGGATATGGTGGCTTGATCCCACGCTCCTTGAGTATATCCTCTTCTTTTGCTTTGGCAAGGATACTGTCTACGTCCTTTTTGGTAAGGGCGCGTGACTCATTTTCTTCTCCATTTACCTCGTCATTTTGATGATTCGGAGGAGGTTCATTGTTCGCCTGATTTTGGAAGGCGAGGAGAAGGTTTTCCATCAGAGTTTCAATCCTCTCTGGCCCTATTCCAACTGCTGGATGCGAGTGATCGCATCTTCTGGAGGTGGATTGCGGGGTGGTGGCTCAAAATTTGTAGCCAAGACATTCATCCTTCTTGATTCGAATGAAGAAACTGTCCTGGTGACTGAGCTGGGGCTCATTCTTTTTGAAGAAGAGCTTGAGGAAGGATCACTCTGCTATCCTTTGCTTGAAGGAGCAGGGGATTCTTCTGAATGTCTTCTTGTCCTTGAGACGCTGTGGGTCATTGGACGTCGGACATGGATTTTTGTTGCTGATTTTTGGCGCCTTCTGGTTTTTCCAACCATATGGACGGCAGCAACTTGGTTGGGTCTTTCTTTTTCGACCCATTTGGGAGAGACTTGAAGTGTAGGAGGCTAGGTCCTGTGCTTCTCTAGTCTCTTTTGCCGGTATGACGCGTGGCGGCGTATGCGACGAGCAATTTGAGCTTCGGTCAGCTCTGGCTGGGCTTTGACGATGAAGGATGTGCTCCCTCTGGCGCAGCAGCCGAGCCTGTCTTCTTTGCAGCTGGGCAAGGACAGGATGCGAACCCTGTCCTTCGCCTGTTGCAGCGAAGCTTTGAATTTTTGGAGTTCGGCCCCTGTAGAGATGAAGGGTCGAACTGCAGGTTTGTAGGCCTTAACAGGTGCTTATAGAGGCCTTGTGATGCATGACTTGATTTTCGGCTTGTAGGAACAAGCCGGCTCATGCTGGGATGACTTGGAAGTCAGGTTGGAGATGGGTTTCTCCTCTTTCATGTAGGCAAGAGGGTAGAACTGGTTCTCCTTGAGTAGGGCCAGGAATGCTGGCTTAGTGGATGTTTGGGACCTTCTCTATTTTGGTGAAGGTCTTGGGGAGCAAGTCTTGGGATAGACCCGGTCGTTTGAGGGTTGAGGCCTCGTGGGGGTGCCACGGGCTTCAGGCCTTCTGGTGCTCGCCTTTGGTGTCACGGTAGTGACACGTTGAGAGGCGAGTTTCTGCTTCTTGGAAGGAGCAGTTTGTTCCTCAGGAAGTGGGAATGGTCCCAGCGTCCCAAAGACAATAGTCCGGGGAGTCGAGGTCGACCCGGAGTTCAGAGAGTTGCCGAGGGAGTTGACGCTTCGGCAGCTGATGGGGCGCTGGTAAGTGCGCGTAGTTTGCTTCTGTTGAAGCATGATTTGGTGCTTGCTCTCATCGAAAGTAATGGTTAATGAAGCTGCCATTGTTAGTTTTCAAAAATTTCTGAAACAAGACCACATCCATTAGTAATCACAAGAATATAATGATCATAAATGGGAAGTTCTATGGTTTCGTCTTTTCAAATTGCTAGAGGAAGATGACCCAAGCAACATGAAGAAGGCAAAACGCCATAGAGGGTACAATTGTTCTGATCGCAGGTATGGTAAGCCCAGAATGGGCATCCCAGTGACTGCTAGAAGCAATTGTGAACTTAAATTCGACTTATCGAGAAGCAGAGCTTGTTCGAGGTAAGAAGAATATAAGTTGGAGTTACAGATGTGCCGGTCGTAATACAGTAGACCCTAAAAGGGCGTACTAGTACCGCTAGACACAAATGTTTTGAGACCGCATCCATGAGATGAGATTCTCTGTTTTGAAAGGTCAAGATTGGATTCATCAAAGAGAGCAGATGGTATTCCGATCTGAACACGGGCTCAGCGATTTCCGCAAGCGCCAGTGCTCAGGAAGAAATGAACCATAATTTTTCGGATCTGAATCTAAAAATGACGAGTATTTTTTTTTTTTGAAAGGCCAATATCGGGTTCATCAAAGAGAGCAAAAGGCACTCCAATCTGAACACAGGCTCAGCGATTTCCGCGAGCGCCAGTGCTCAGAAAGGAGAAGACCAAGATTTCTCCAATCTAAACCCAAAATGACGGAATTTTTTTTTTTTGAAGATTTTTTTTGGAAGATTTTATTTCTTTTTTTTTTTAAATCTTTTTTTTTTTTTTAAGATTTCTTTTTTTTGAAATTTTTTTTTATTTTTTATTTTAAAATTTTTATTTTTTAAAAAAAAAATTTATTATTTATTTAAAAGACGAGAGAGTACACATAGGCCTCCTACCCTGGTCTTATGAAATCTTGATTGATAGAATTGCCCCAGGTAAGGGTAGGATTACTTAATGAACCCGTTTGGAGGACCCTTGCCTAGAACAGTCAAGCTGTCTCCACACTCTGGACAAGGCTTTTCTTTGAATCAACCATGATCAAAGAACACAGTTGGTTTAACCTTAGTGGTTTATGTCTTTTTTTTTCAATTATATTTTTATTTATTATATTTTTTTTTAATGAACTCATCGAAGAGAAACGATGGCCCAAAACCTTAGTCGAACAGGCTCAACATTTCTGCAAGCGCGATGAACGATAGGAACGGATCAAGGTTTCTCAATTTTGAATCCAAAATGAGAAATCTAATTTTTTTTATTTTTTTATTTTTATTTTTTTTTAGATCTTTAATGAACTCATCGAAGAGAAACGATGGCCCAAAACCTTAGTCGAACAGGCTCAACATTTCTGCAAGCGCGATGAACGATAGGAACGGATCAAGGTTTCTCAAATTTGAATTCAAAATGAAAAAATCTGATTTTTTATTTTTTTGTTTTTGAAAAGAGAAAGAGTGGAAATAAATTCAAAGAATTAGAAATTTCCAAACAAAAAATCTCATCTCATTTTTTTTTTAGATCTTTAATGAACTCATCGAAGAGAAACGATGGCCCAAAACCTTAGTCGAACAGGCTCAACATTTCTGCAAGCGCGATGAACGATAGGAACGGATCAAGGTTTCTCAATTTTGAATCCAAACTGAAAAATCTGATTTTTTGTTTTTTTTGTTTTTGAAAAGAGAAAGAGTGGAAATAAATTCAAAGAATTAGAAATTTCCAAACAAAAAATCTCATCTCATTTTTTTTTTTAGATCTTTAATGAACTCATCGAAGAGAAACGATGGCCCAAAACCTTAGTCGAACAGGCTCAACATTTCTGCAAGCGCGATGAACGATAGGAACGGATCAAGGTTTCTCAATTTTGAATCCAAACTGAAAAATCTGATTTTTTGTTTTTTTTTTGTTCTTGAAAAGAGAAAGAGTGGAACAAAATTCAAAGAATTAAAAATTTCCAAAAAATCTCATCTCATTTTTTTTAGATGCGGAATCCAACATAGGCCACAAATTATAAAGTAGCCAAGGAATCGAGAAAAGAAATATAAGCATAGAGCAAATTATATGATATGCAAATATCTCATTTCTAGCATCGTGTTCTCAAATAAACGAGTCCCACCGGGTGTGCCAACTTGATGGACCGCGCTCCTGCTCGGTTCTACCGAGGTCGGCGGACGTGGGAGTCCGTCGGGTCCGACCCTTTCGTAACCGGGGGGCAAGGGCGTGCATCAACATTTCTTTTTTTTTTTTTGTGGGTGTGCCAGATTTTCTATTTTACTTTGAATTGCAAGTGGTGATCCGGAGATCAACCTTCGCAAGTAAAAAGGAAATCAACTTCTTTCAAGTTTTCCATTGCACATATATTTAATAAAAGAGACATTTTCTTGGTTTGCCGTGAAAGGCGATTTTTTTGGCATTTATAGCCGATTTTGGCGTTTATAGCCGATTTTTGGCGTTTATAGCCGATTTTGGCGTTTATAGCCGACTTACAATCCTTATCAATAATGAAAGACAAGAGTTGTCATTTTTGTCTCTTTTAAAAAAATACAAACTACAATGAAAAGCAAGAAAAGGAGGATCTAACTTCTCAGGAGATTGTGGGGGACCCGTTTAGATTGACGGTCGCAAGCCATATGTGGGCTTCGCCATCATCCATGCAGATGAGAACAAAGGATGCTATTGATTCGCTTGGCTTGGCTATAACCTCAGGTTTTTAGAGAACAAAGACCAAAAGAAGGTCCTATGTCCAATAAAAAGCCGAGTAGACGGGCTGAAAAGCCACGTCTAAACCATTGGAGGCAGAAGGAGAAGGCAAGGACCTTGGGGGGGGGGGGGGGGTACCCCCCCAAGGGACTTTTGTCACCTTGTTGCGGTGGTTGGTGTAGAACTTCCGCAGAGTTTTCTCTCTTTTTCCTTCTCTGGATTTCTGTGCTTGTTTCTTGATTTCTGTCTGCTGTTGTCTGTCTGTGTGTTTGTGATTATCCTTTCTTCTTGGAGAGCTCTCCTATTTATAGGCTTTTAGGTAGCCATTTAGGAGGGTTTATGAGCCTTGATTGTCATAAAGCTACATAAAGGGAGGAGTTACAAAATTGAATTCTTTATTTTGTAACTCCTTTTTCTTGGCTTCTGATTGGCCGGAGGAGATTAAGGGCATTTAATCGCCTTTAATCGCCATGATGGGAGGAGTTTCATGGGTTAAATGCCATGAATCTCTTGACTTGTAACTCCCGGGTGCTTGCTTCTGATTGGTCCGTCCAAAGAAATGGATTAATGACTGTAATAAAGCTAGTCAATTAATCGCATTAAGTGGTCGCCGAGCATCTGAAGAGTCGCGGGCCGTGCCGTGTCTTTTGGGATTCTTCTGGCGATGATCATCGATGGATCTTCATGTAGATCGACATCGGATGACCATGTAATTTCAGGTGTTTGTTGCCAACAGCAGGTCGGTGCCATCTGTCCTGTCGATTTCTCGATCGGTCGGGTAGAAAGCATACTTCTTTTGGTTGACCGGGTGGCGATCAATATTGTTTTCGATACTCTTGATGATTGACCCGTGTTTTGGACGGATGTCAGAGGATTTGGAGTCTCAAAAGTATGAATTTTGGAAAATACCAGAGGCCGGGCGCTTCGAATCGCGAAAAAACGGCGAAAACCGGGGTTTCCGGGGCCTTCCCGGCGACCCCGGGCTCCAGGGTCGCCGGCGACCATGGCCCACCTGCGACCCTGGGGGGGTTTTCCCCCTTTTTGTCCCGTTTTGTGTCCGTTTTTTGCTGTTTTTTTATTCTTTTTTCTTCTGTATTTTTCCTTGACAGTTTTGACTATTTATTGGCCTGATTTCCCTGTAGGAAACCTGATGAGAATCCTAGCATTTTATTTTGCAAAGTTTCCAATTTCCTGAGAAAGCCGAAGACTTTGTCGCGCAGAGCTGCCGATTTTCCGTCAGAAGCTGAAACTGGGACAAATGATGTCAAAATGACCTAAAATTTGGTGTGAAGCCTCCTGAGCGATAAATAAGACCAACCATAGGCTTTTGTTTGAGTTTTGAAGCCGTTTGGGTTCCTATCACCAGTAGACTTGCTTTTGTCGCAATGAAGATGTCGCGGTTTGATGTGCGGTCAACCGATGTCCGATTGACTTGAAATTTGATAGGGAACCTATTGGAGTCATTTTAAGATGATCCATAGGCTCTGTCTTAGAAACCATGGTCCCGGAGAGCTTTGCCGCCGAGAGGCCTGATTTGGCTTCCGAGCGTCAAACTATGGTCAAATGTTGTCGAAATGACATGAAATTTGACGTGTAGCCCTTTATAAGCATTTTGAAGCCGTCCATGTGCTCTATCTGATGAGTAATGGCCTCGGTGGTTCTCGCCGCCGAGAGGCTTGATTTAGCTGTTCGAGGGTTGATGTCGGGTCAAACGTTGTCGGTTTGACTCGGAACTTGACGTGGAGCCTTTTGGAAGTATTTTGAGACCATCCATCGGCTCTGATCGAAGATTTGGTGTCTCCGATGCTTTTGCCGCCGAGAGCTCCTTTTCGGCTGTCGGAGAAGCGAAGTTAGGCCAAATGATTTTTGAAATGGCCCGAAAACTTCTTGTGTACTCCTCTTTTAGTTGTCTTGAAGAATCTTGCAGTTTTTGTTTGATTCTGACAAGATTTGATTTTTTGAAAGTAGCATTGCCTATTTATGGCAGGTTGTGACTTCATGTAGCTCTTTGGATCTTGAAGAGGCAAAGTGACATTTTTGGTGTCAACAATGAACCCGTTTGGAGGACCCTTGTCTAGAAAAGTCAAACTGTCTCCACACTCTGGACAAGGCTTTTCTTAAATCAACCGTGATTAAAGAACGCAATTGGTTTAACCTTAGTGGTCTATGTCTTTTTTTTTATCCTAAATGAACTCATCGAAGAGAAACGATGGCACAAATCCTAATTCGAACAGGCTCAACAATTTCTGCGAGCACACGAACGAAAGGAAAGGATCAAAGTTTCTCAATTTTGAATCCAAAATGAGAAATCTGATTTTTTTTAATTTCTAATGAACTCATCGAAGAGAAACAATGGCCATTTCCACAATTCGAACCGGCTCAACGATTTCCGCGAGCACAGAGATGAAACGAAAAGGATCAAAGTTTCTCAATTTTGAATCCAAACTAAGAAATCTGATTTTTTTTAAATAGAAAGAGTGGAAATAAATTCATAGAATTAGAAATTTCCAAAAAATCTTATCTCATTTTTTTTAGATGCGAAATCCAACATAGGCCACCAATTAGAAAGTAGCCAAGGAATCGAGAAAAGTATAAGCATAGAGCAAAAGATATGATATGCAAATATTTCATTTCTAGCATCGTGTTCTCAAATGAACGGGTCCCAGCGAGTGGAGCCAACTTGATGGACCGCGCATTCCTTGCTCGTTGCTACCGACATCGGTGGACGTGGGAATCCATTTGATCCGACCCTTTCGCGCCCGAGGGGCAGGAGCGGGTATCAACATTTTTTTATGGGTGTGCCAGATTTTCTATTTTACTTGGAATTGCAAGTGGTGATCCGGAGATCGACCTTCGCAAGTAAAAAGGAAATCAACTTCTTTCAAGCTTCCAATTGCACATATATTTAAGAAAAGAGACGTTTTCTTGATTTGCCGTAAAAGGCGATTGTTTTGGCATTTATAGCCGGTTTTGGAGTTTATAGCCGATTTACAATTCTTATCAATAATGAAAGACAAGAGTTGTGAATTTTGTCTCTTTAAAAAAAATACAAACTACAATGAAAAGCAAGAAAAAGGAGGATCTAACTTCTCAGGAGATTGTGGGGGACCCGTTCAAATTGACGGTCGCAAGCCATATGTGGACTTCGCCATCATCCATGCAGACGAGAGTAGAGGATGCTCTTGATTCGCTTGGCTTGGCTATAACCTCAGATTTTTAGAGGATAAAGACCAAACAGAGGTCCAATGTCCAATAAAAAGCTAAGTAGACGGAATGAAAAGTTATGTCTAAGCCATTGGAGGCAGAAGGAGAAGGCAAGGACCTTGGGGGGGTACCCCCCAAGGGACTTTTGCCACCTTGTAGCGGTGGCCGATGTAGAACTTTCGCAGAGTTTTCTCTCTTTCTTTCTCTGGATTTCTGTGCTTGGAAGCTGATCTGATTCTGATATTTGGGAGTTGTTTATTTCTTCTGATATGGATTTCTTTGGAGTGTTCTCCTATTTATAGGCTCTTGGTAGCCATTTAGGAGAGTTTATGGGCTTTGATCGTCATCAAACCGCATAATGGGAGGAGTTACAAGGTTTAATTCATTTATTTCGTAACTCTTGGACCTTGGCTTCTGATTGGCCGGTGGAGATTGATGGCATTTAATCGCCTTTAACCGCCATGATGGGAGGAGTTTCATGGGTTAAATCCCATGAATCAATTGACTTGTAACTCCCGGATGCTTGCTTCCGATTGGGCCGTCCAAAGAAATGAATTAATGACTGCAGTAAAGCTAGCCAGTTAATTACATTAAGTGGTCGCCGAGCAGTTGAAGAGTCGCGGGCCGTACCATATCTTTTGGGATTCTTCTGGCGATGACCATCGATGGATCTTCATGTAGATCGACATCGGATGACCATGTAACTTCAGGTATTGGTTGCCAACAGCGGGTCGGTGCCATCTATTCTGTCGATTTCTCGATCGGTCGGGTAGAAAGTACACTATTTTAGTTGACCGGTTGGTGATGAATGTTGATTTTGATTACTCTTGATGATTGACCCGTGATTTTGACGGATGTCAAACGATTTGGCGCCTCAAAAGTATGAATTTTGGAAAATCCTAGGAGTTGGAATCTTCGAATCGCAAAAAAGACGGAAAATGGGCTTTTCGGGGCAAGCCCGGAGATTCCAGGCTCCATGTTCGCTGGCGACCATGGGCCAGTATCGCAGGGGCTGGTGACCTTGGGCCAGGGTCGCAGTGGGGGGGATTTCCCCCTTTGGTCTCCGTTTTGCGGCCGTTTTTTATGTTTTTCAATTCTTTTTTCTTCTGTATTTTTTCTTGACATTTTTTATCATTTATTGGCCTGATTTCCCTGTAGAAAACGTGACGAGAATCCTTGCACTTTGGAGTGCAAAGTTTCCAATTTTCCGAGAAAGCCAAAGACTTTGTCGCATAGAGCTGCCGATTTTCCGTCAGAAGGTGAAACTGGGCCAAACGGTGTCGGAATGACCTAAAATTCCGGATGAAGCCTTCTGAGCTATAAATAAGACCAACCATAGGCTTTTGTTTGATTTTTGAAGCCGTTTGGGGGTACTATCGCCAGTAGGACTTAATTTTGTCGCGAGGAAGATGTGGCGCCTCGATGTATAGTCAACGATGTCCGATTGACTTTGAATTTGACAGGGAACCTATTGGAGTCATAGATGATCCACAGGCCCTTTATTGGAAACATGGTCCCGAGGAAGCTTCGCCGCCAAAAGGCTTGATTTGGCTTCCGAGCGTCAAAGTTTGGTCAAATGTTGTCGAAATGACCTGAAACTTGACGTGTAGCCCTTTGTAAGCATTTTGAAGCCATCCATATGCTCTTTTTGATGAGTGATGGCCTCGGTGGTTCTCGCCGCCGAGAGGCTTGATTTAGCTATCTGAGGGTTGATGGAGGGTCAAACGTTGTCGGTTTAACTTGGAACTTGACGTGGAGCCTTTTGGATGTATTTTGACCATCCATAGACTCTGATCGAAGATTTGGTGTCTTCGATGCTGTCGCCGCCGGGAGCTCCTGTTCAGCTATCGGAGAAGCAAAGTTAGGCCAAATGATTTTGAAATGGCCCGAAACTTCTTGTGTACTCTTCTTTTGGCTGTCTTGAAGGATCTTGCAGTTTTTGCTTGATTCTGACAAGATTTGATTTTTGGGAGTAGCATTGCCTATTTATGGCAGGCTGCAGCTTCATGTAGTTCTCTTGAACTTGCAGAAACAAAGTGACACATTTTTTTGTGTCAACAGAGATGTTGCAAGATCCTCGCATATTCCTCAAGATCAGGCATGGGAGCCAAATCTTCTTCTTCTTCCGTTCTTTGTGGTTCAACATGGTTGATTTCCACTGGAGCAACGACGGGTGCTAGGTGAACAACAATTTCTTATACAGCCTCTTGGTCTTCTTCATATTCAAACCAGGTTCCTTGTGGCTATAAGGGGTTATACCAGATTACTGGCATAAGGTGAGTTTCAGAAACCCATTCTTCATTGGAAAGGTATTCTCCTGTTTCAAGGGATTCGTCCGACTCGTCGGTGTCGTTGGACTCTTATCCATCGTTGGTATCATTGGACTCGTATCCATCAATGGAGAATCCAACTACCAAATTTGCAAAGAGTATGATGCCCCCTGCGTGGTTTCTTTTTTGAATTGAGGGGTGACATGAAATCACTGAGAGTGAATTTTCTTACCCCTTTGAGTCTCTGGAAAGGAAGTTTCTGTTGGCCCCCAGGAAGCGGTAGAGGAGGCCTCTGCCTTTTCATGGACTTCTTGTTTTGGCTGGGTCTTCTCTTGCCTTTTGAGCTTGAGGAGATGTTTCCTAGCCTGCCTTCCCTATTGAGTTGTTGGCTTTATTTTCACGATCTTCCCCAGTTTTCATCTTCTAGGAGGATCGGGATGTACCCATATGGGTTGTCTGTCTAGTGTTGGGTAGGAACATGTGCTTCAGGACACTTGAATTCTTTTTTATCACTTGAAGGAAGTAGTGATCTTCTTCTTTGGTGATTTTGGTGTTTGTCCACATGACACCATGTTGACGGAGGCAGACCCATAGTTTTTGTCAAAGGTGATGACTCCGTTTTTCCACATCTCATTTATTTTCTCTTTTACAACAAAGCATTGATTAAGAGGATGCGAGATCATCTGGTGGTATGGACAGTACCAAGGATCATTGGTTTTGCCAATATCTTCCGGTCTTTTGGGTTCGGGCAAGGTGAGCTTACCGTTTGCCATGAGAGCCCCAAAGATTTCATCAACATCTTCATCGAACGGATATTTCTTTTATACTATCTCTTTGATTGCATCAGATAGTTCATGTCTCTGACCTGCAGCTTTGTTTTCAGCTTTCATTGGTGGCTGAGGAGCTGACTTGGTTTGCACATTGACGACCACATTTTCTTTAGTTTAGAGGTTTGCATTGGCGGTTGGCTCTTTTCTTGATAATCTCTGACTGTTGAGGTCTTTGATCACTGTTTCAGCCTCCATGGAAGCTTCTAGGAATTCTCCCAGGTTTTTTGATTTGTTGCCGATGATCATGGAGCAAATTCTTACTCTCATGTTGTTTCGGCAGATGTCGACTAGCGACGCTTGTGGCAATACATCAGAGCATTTGTACGCCATTGCTTTCAACTTGTGAATGAAGTCGTATGTTGACTCTTTCTCCCCTTGTTTTAGGCTGCAAAGTTGAGCCATAGTAGCGGGATGATCCTCACATTTAAAGTGAGTCAGGAAGCGTGTCTCTAGCATGGCCTAATTTTGGATGGAGTCCTCCGGAAAGAGTGGAGTACCAGTCGAAGGCCGTACCTTTTAGGATACTTGCAAAGAAACGGATCTTGAGGGCATATTGATCTGCATAGCTCCTGTCAGGATTTTCAAGTGGGTGACGTGCTGTTTGGATGATCCTTTTCCCCGTATATGTTTGGAGGGTAGGATGTTTGAATTTTGTAGGGAACGGGACCGAGTCCATCCATAAGGGATATGGTGGCTTGATCCCATGCTCCTTGAGTATCCTCTTCTTTAGCTTTTGAGAGGATATTGTTTACGTCCTTTTTGGTGAGGGCGCGTGGCTCATTTTCTTCTCCATTTTCCTCGTTATCTTGATGATTCGGAGGAGGTTCATTGCTCGCCTGTTTTTCGAAGGCAAGGAGAAGGTTTTCCATCAAAGTTTCAATCCTCTACTAGCCTTGTTCCAACTGCTGGATGCGTGTGAGCGCATCATCTTGAGGTGGATTGCAAGGTGGTGGCTCAGAATTTGTAGCCAGGACGTTCATTCCTCGAGATTCGAACAAAGAAAGTGTCCTGGTGACTGAGCTGGGGCTCATTCTTTTTGATGGAGAGCTTGAGGAAGGATCACTCTGTCGTCCTTGGCTTGAAGGGGCAGGAGATTCTTTTGAATGTCTTCTTGTCCTGGAGACGCTGCGGGTCACCGGACGTCGGACATGGATTTTGGTTGCTGACTTTTGGCGTATTCTAGTTTTTCCAACCATATGGAAAGAAGCAACTTGGTGGGGTCTTTCTTTTTCGTCCCATTTGTGAGAGACTGGAAGTGTAGGATGCTGAGTCCTTTACTTCTCTAATCTCTTTTGTCGATGCGACACGCGGCGGCGTATATGACGTGTAATTTGAGCTTCGGTCAGCTCTGGCTGGGCTTTGACAATGAAGGATGTGCTCCCTCGAGCACAGCAGCTAAGCCTGTCTTCTTTGTAGCTAGGCAAGGATACGATGCGGACCTAGTCTTTTGCCTGTTACAGCGAAGCTTTGAATTTTTCGAGTTTGGCCCCTCTAGAGATGAAGGGTCGAACTACATGATTACAGGCTTTAATAAGTGCTTGTAAAGGCCTAGTGATGCATGGCTTGATTTTGGGCTTTTAGGAACAAGCTGGCTCGTACTGGGTTGACTTTGTTGTCAGGTCGGAGGTGGGTCTGTCCTCTTTTATGTAGGCAAGAGGGTAGAACTGGTTCTCCTTGAGTGGGGCCAGGTATGCTGGCTTTGTGGATGTTTGGGACCTTCTTTGTTTTGGAGAAGGTTTTTGGGACCATATCTTGGGATAGACTTGGTTGTTTGTGTGTTGAGGCTTCGCGGGGGTGCCGCAGGCTTCGGGCTTCTTGGAGCTCGCCTTTGGTGTCATGGTGGTGACACGTTGAGAGGCAATCTTCTGCTTTTTGGCAGGCGCAATTTCTTCTTCGGGAAGTGGGAATGGTCCCAGCGTCCCAAAGACGATAGTTCGGGGAGTTGAGGTCGACCCGGAATTCAGAGAGTTGCCGAGAGAGGTGCGCTTCGGCAGCTGACAAGGCGCTTATGAGTGCGCGTATTTTGCTTCGTTGAAGCATGAGTTGGTGCTTGTTCTCGTCGAAAGTAATGGTCAAAGAAGCTGCCATTATTAGTTTTTGAAAAATCTCTGAAACAAGACCACATCCATTAGTAATCACAAGAATATAATGATCATAAATAGGAAATTCTATGGTTTTGTCTTTTCAAATCGCTCGAGGGACATGTCCTAAGCAATATGAAGAAGGTAAAAAGCCATAAATGGTATACTTGTTTTGATCGCAAGTATGGTGAGCCCAGAATGAGTGTTCTAGTGACTACTAGAAGCAATTGTAAACCTAAATTCGACTTATCGAGAAGCAGGGCTTGCTTGAAGTAAGAAGAATATAAGGTTGGAGTTACAAATGGGGCGGTCGCAAATACAGTAGACCCTGAAAGAGCGGACTAGTATCGCTAGGCACAAATGTTGGAGATCGCATTTATGGGATGGGATTCTCTTTTTTGAAGCTCAAGATTGGTTTCATCAAAGAGAGCAAATGGTATTACAATCCGAACACGGGCTCAACAATTTCTACTAGCACCAGTGTCCAAAAGGGATGGAACCACAATTTATCGAATCTGAATCCAAAATGACGAGAGTTTTTTTTTTTTTTTAAAAGGTCAAGAGAGAATTCGTCAAAGAGAGCAGATGGTATTCCGATCCAAATACAGGCTCAACAATTTCTGCGAGCACCAGTACCCAGAAGGGAAGGAACCACTATTTCTCGAGTCTGAATCCAAACATGACAGGTTTTTTTTTAAGATTTTTTTAAAATTTTTTAAATTTATGTTTTTTTTAAGATTTATTTTTTTAAAATAATATTTTTTATTTTTATTATTTTTTTAAAAAAATAATTTTTTTAGAATATATTTCTTTTTAAGATTTTTTTAAAAAAAGATTTTTTTTCTAAAAATCTTTTTATTTTAAGATTTAAAGACAAGAGAGACATTGGCCTCCTAACCCGGTCTTACGAAACCTCAATTGATAGAATTGCCCCCAAGTAAGTGTAGGATTACTTAATGAACTCGTTTGGACGACTCTTTCCTAGAACAACCAAGTTGTCTCCACACTCTGGACAAGGCTTTTGAATCAATCGTGATCAAAGAATGCAATTGGTTTAACCTTAGTTGTCTATGTCTTTTTTTTTAGATCCCTAATAGATTCATCGAAGAGAAATGATTGCACAATCCTAGATCTGAACACAGGCTCAACATTTCTAATAGCACTAGTGCCCAAAAGGGAAAGGATAAAAGTTTCTCAATTTTGAATCCAAAATGAGAAATCTGATTTTTTTAAGATCTCTAATGAACTCATCGAAGAGAAACAATGGCCTAAATCCCAATTATAACATGCTCAACATTTCTGCAAGCACATGAACGATAGAGACGATCAAAGTTTATCAATTTTGAATCCAAACTGAGAAATCTGAATTTTTTTTAAATCTCTAATGAACTCAACGAAGAGAAATGATGGCCCAAATCCCAATTCGAACAGGCTCAACATTTCTGCAAGCACATGGACGATAGAAGAGGATCAAAGTTTCTCAATTTTAAATCCAAACTGAGAAATCTGATTTTTTTTAGATCTCTAATGAACTCATCGAAGAGAAACGATCGCCCAAATCCCAATTCAAACAGGCTCAACATTTCTGCAAGCACATGGACAATAGGAGAGGATCAAAGTTTCTCAATTTTGAATCCAAACTGAGAAATCTGATTTATTTTTTAATATCTCTAATGAACTCATCGAAGAGAAACGATGGCACAAATCCCAATTCGAACAGGCTCAACATTTCTCCAAGCACATGCAGCAGAGAGGATCAAAGTTTCTCAATTTTGAATCCAAACTGAGAAATCTGATTTTTTTTATATATCTCAAATGAACTCATCGAAGAGAAACGATGACCCAAATCCCAATTCGATCAGGCTCAACATTTCTGTAAGCACTTGAACGATAGGAGAGGATCAAAGTTTCTCAATTTTGAATCCAAACTCAGAAATCTGATTTTTTTTCTCTAATGAACTCATCGAAGAGAAACGATGGCCCAAATCCTAATTCGAACGGGCACAACATTTCTGCAAGAACATGAACGATAGGAGAGGATCAAAGTTTCTCAATTTTGAATCCAAACTGAGAAATCTAATTTTTTTTATTTTTTTTAGATCCCTAATGAACTTATCAAAGAGAAACGATGGCCCAAATCCCAATTCGAACAAGCTCGACATTTTTGCAAGCACCTGGACGATAGGAAAGGATCAAAGTTTCTCATTTTGAATCTAAACTGAGAAATCTAATTTTATTTTTAAATCTCTAATGAACTCATCGAAGATAAACGATGGCCCAAATCCCAATTCGAACAGGCTCAACATTTCTGCAAGCACATGAACGATAGAAAGGATCAAAGTTTCTTGATTTTGAATCCAATGATTTTTTTTCTTTTAGATCTCTAATGAACTCATCGAAGAGAACTGATGGCCCAAATCCCAATTCGAACATGCTCAACATTTCTGCAAGCATATGGACGATAGGAGAGGATCAAAGTTTGTCAATTTTGAATCGAAAATGAGAAATCGGATTTTTTTTCAGATCTCTAATAAACTCATCGAAGGGAAACAATAGCCTAAATCCCAATTCGAATAGGCTCAACATTTCTGGAAGCACAAGAACGATAGAGAAGATTAAAGTTTCTTAATTTTGAATCCAAACTGAGATATCTGATTTTTTATTTTTTAGATCTGTAATGAACTCATCGAATAGAAACGATGACCCAAATGCCAATTCGAATAGGCTCAACATTTCTGCAAGCACATGAACGATAGGAGAGGATCAAAGTTTCTAAATTTTTAATCCAAACTGAGAAATCTGATTTTTCTTATCACTAATCAATTCATCGAAGAGAAATGATGGCCTAAATCCCAATTCGAATAGGCTCAACATTTTTGCAAGCACATGAACGATTAGAGAGGATCAAAGTTTCACAATTTTGAATCTAAACTGAAAATTTGATTTTTTTTCTTTCTTTTAGATCTCTAATGCACTCATCGAAGAGAAACGATGGCCCAAGTCCCAATTCAAACAGGCTCAACATTTCTGCAAGCACATGGATGATAGAAGAGGATCAAAGTTTCTTGATTTTGAATCCAAACTGAGAAATCTGATTTTTTTCAGATCTCTAATGAACTCATAAAAGAGAAACGATGGCCCAAATCCCAATTCAAATAGGCTCATCATTTCTGCAAAAACATGGACGATAGGAGAGGATCAAAGTTTCTCAATTTTTAATCCAAACCGAGAAATCTGATTTTTTTAAGTTCTATGATGAACTCATCAAAGAGAAACGATGGCCCAAATCCCAATTCGACCGGCTCAACTTTTCTGCAAGCACATGAACGATAGAGAGGATCAAAGTTTTCAATTTTGAATCCAAATTGCAAATCATATGTTTTTTAGATCTCTATTGAACTCATCGAAGAGAAACGATGACCCAAATCCCAATTCGAACAGGCTCAACATTTCTGCAAGCACATGAACGATAGAGAGGATCAAAGTTTCCAATTTTGAATCCAAACTGAGAAATCTGATTTTTTTTAGATCTCTAATGAACTCATCGAAGAGAAATGATAACCTAAATCCCAATTCGAACAGGCCAAATTTCTGCAAGCACATGAACGATACGAGAGGATCAAAGTTTCTCAATTTTGAATC